>APFE030582846.1:60687-86249 GCA_000404065.3 Pinus taeda | reverse complement strand
CCACTCATTATTTGACATGAGGTGCAGATGCAGAGTCAGGGCCTTCTACTACTAGGGGCAGGCCTGGCAAACAGCCCCTGATGTTTTCCCGTAAAAGGGGGAGAGGGCAGTAGATAGATAGCTGCTACTAGCTAGTTTTTTTGTTATGCTACATGTAACTCATGATGATGAGATACTTTTATATCACATTTGAGTCCTTGAATGGACAATTATCAGGGATCAGCAGGATTTGGTATCGCCTTTGATATATCATTTCTATTTGACATCATATATATCAGTGTTTTCTTCATATTTATGTGCCAATGTGTTTATTTCATGTTGTTATTGCTTTATATGTTTAAAAATATGAAAAAATGAATATATTATGCATTTTTTATGCTTGCCGATATTTGCCGATATTTTGCCGATATTTTCGCCGATATTGCCGATAAGATATTTTCTGGCCCCTCGCCGATATTTTCCCGATACCGATATTATCAACACTGGTCTCTGGAGCCACTTGGATCATCGACTCTATTGAATCACCTCTAGCAACTCACAATTGCTACTCTTGAAATCGATTTGCTAGCAAAGTCGAATTTCTGGTGGCTCCAAGTGTGTTCTCTAAGCCCCATCGAATTTATTCTTATAATCTCTCATTGAAACATCAATGGCCAAGATTAAAACATAATTGATGGCTAAGATTAACTAGAACTCGATCCATGTCTTCTTCTAGAAGATTCTCACCATGACTTGATTAATACCCTTTAATTAATCAATTTTCCTAAGTTTAGACTTGGGTACCATTAAAAAAAAAATTAATTATTTTAATTAAGTTGTCTCTAGGTGGAATTTCCATAAACGATTTCTGAGTTTTGGAGAATACATCTATTCTAGCCTCTCCACCAAATTTCGTCGCTAGAACACCACCGATGCTACAAAAACTAATTCAGGGATCATTGAGGGCTTTGTTAACTTGCTAAAAGCAAGCTCAGGTACACACATTCCAACACCTTGATTGTACACCTTTCCCATTTAATTGTACACAGCGCTGTTGTGGAAGCATTTTCGTGGTATGATTGTCTCTTTCGATTTTTGTGATGTGTTGTCTATTTTGCTTTGATTATTTACTATTAATTTTCCCTTAGGGATATTACAGAACTGCAATTCATAGGTTAGTTTTGATAACTCCTAACAGATTTATTTGATAAATTCTAGGCCTATCTTATGATTGAGCTTTGTGTGTTTCTAACTTTCTAGATTCTATCTATGATATGTGAAAATTGAGTAAAAAATCCAATTTAATCCAACTTTTCTCTTTGATCTTGCTTATGAGTCATAATAAAATTTATAAATTACTTGAAAAAACACAACTGCAAATTATATTTTAGATTAACCAACTCCTTTTAACAGGAACAATTATGAGAATTCAAAACCTACCTGCACCAATATATGAAGCAGTGGCAAAATTCTCCATGCCTTGGGCAGTTAGAGTGACTCCGACGTTCAACAATGTTGATCCCAAAACCGTATGTATAGTTGCCATCTGCATTACTGATGCCCTTCTGGCTGCTCTTTCAGCCTGAAATATGCAAATAAATAATTCAATTACTATGCTAAAATCTAATATTTAAGGGTTATGTTAAAAGATTATCATTTTAAAGGATAAAACTGGCCTGACAATTTTTTTTATTTACCTCTAGCACCCGTACTCGAAGTTTAATATCTCCTGCATCAAGTTGTTGAATGAATTCATCTATACGTTGTATCTTATATGGCATGGAAATTGTCGCTTCTCGAGCCTGATTGGGGACATTGCAAAAAGAAATCAAGCACATAAATGGCATTAAATAATGGATGTATATGATGATGTTGCAAAAGAAGAGCACCTAAATGATGGATTGAATAACAGGAAATGAAATAAATTCCATTCAAAAAATAACAGGTCAATTGTATAAATAAACATTGCACTGACTTGAAGTGAAATGAGGAAACAGCATTGGCGCTTGACACATAATCCATCATACTCATACAGGTGTCTGTTTGTAATGTTCTCCTTTACTGATAACTTTCTATTTTCATGCATTTATAATTTATTGTGATATAGAAGTATTAGAAGATGGTTTTTTGATGCAAGAAAACCCAAACCAATACACTAATAAAAGTGGCTTTAGAATAAGGAGTTTGCTGAATAGAACTACAAATGGAAGGATAGTAAGAAAATGGGGTAAAAGTTCCTTTTAGAACTCAGTAACATTCCTGCTCCAATTCAATACTCAAACTTTGATATCAACAGAAATATTGAAGCTGAAGCTTCAAGTATTCCAGTGATTATGATAGGGCATAGATGAAATACTATTAACCAGAATTACACTAATTCTACTTTATGGAACGAAAATAATTGAGTAGACCTTTTAGATTGTCATAGGTCACAACAACTGTCTCTTCCAACTATGGAATAAGCAGTGCTCCAATACACTTTTGTAGTTAAAATTGGAAGGAAAAAGCCTCAACTAATTGAGAATAGTTCAAACTTCAAAGTATCACCTATTATGACAAAAGAGGCGTGATAAAACCTTAGAAAATACTCTAACAAGTCCTGGAGGTGTTCTCTCAGTTGCTAGGAGGTTGTTTAAGTCATGTGCTTGCAAGTCATTAGAGAAATTTTGAAGTCAAAAATGGACCTCAAAACAAAAATATACAACCAAAATCAATCTTACAAGAACCAATAGGATTCAAGATGATGATGTCCATTGTCAACCATGGGGGATGATTCACCATTTTTGGAATAAAAAAGTAAAAAGATTCAAAAATTAAAAAAACTACTTTTTCAACTCATATATTCAAGTTATCTCCCTATGATTTTACACTAATTTCGAGTAGGATCACTTGTTGGATGTGGAATTTAATTCCTCATCCAAGGAGTACCCATGTTGCATGCTTTAGATGGGCCCTGCCACACAAAAAATGAGAAATATATGAAAAAACATGATTGCAAAGAGTATCTATACACGCAAAAGAGTATGGATACAAATGAATATGTGTTCGATCTGCATTTGGCATGGTTATAAGTCATCTTTTTGGTGTTAAATAATGACACAATAATTAAAGAGAAAGTGCCCCTTTAGATGTAACAATTATGTTGTCCACTATTTGATAATATAACAAAGACAAATCAAATTACTGTTTCATGATCACAACACATGGATGCAACTTGTAGACACAAGTGGACTCTATATATGGATGTTAAAGATAGATGTCTACATCATTTGCTTGTCGCTGAATCTCCTCAACTATTGAAGATCCATTTCTTTGTGAATCCCGCATATCTAATAGTTCCTGCAGTTGGGGGAACATAATGTGTAAATAATAACAAATAAATATGGTTCCAAGGGGAAAACATGAGAATGTTGTCCTTTATAAGACATTATCGCAACTGTCACTCCAACTACCCCATCTGTTGATTTGAACGAGCAGCACAACTTAAAAAGAAGAATATCAACATATCAAATAGAACTAGGCCATACCTGGGCATAAGGAGCAGCAACTTTAGCAAAAGAGAAATCTGGATTGAGTGTATAGCCAATTCCTGGGTCAAATAATTTTAAGTGGTAAGCAAGCATCAATAAGAATACGGTCAAACAGTTATTCACAATATACTCCCACTTATAGAGACAATACTTTAATTACAAAATCTCAAACCAGTGTGAAAATTAATAAAATTCAAAACAAATTGTGTTAGAGAGACGAAGCAATGGGAAAATTAGGAGTGGATAGACTCATGCATAGCTACCATAATGACACTAAAATAATTTCAAACACCTTTTAGTGATAAGAAATTAACATGATTTAAATTGTAACCAATTATTTGTGTTTTAAATGTCTATTTCATGCTATTGTTGTCCCATAGTGATCAAAGAACATGTAACACATAATGTAAAATTTGAGGTATCTCTCTATGTTTACATCATAAGACTTTTTTATCATAAGAAATCCTTTCTTGATATTTCACCTATAAATCCAATTAGAGAATGTGAGTGGTCATATGTTTGTTGGCTTTTGTGGTCGTTATGGAGCATATTATCAATGTCTAGATTAGTAATGGTGTTGCCCTCAAGTTCCTACATCACCTTGAATATGCCCTGAAACTACGGCTCCATTTCCAAATGATTCCTAACAAGGTATCAAAGTGCTAGACTATAGGCTAGGGGCAACACAAGTGGTGAAATTTGCATTCCAATTGCATCACATGCCCGATTAAAGTATCTCCTAGGAACCCTTGCGATCAACTTTTGAGAATGGTAACAGGCTTGATCTAGAATGGATCATTATATAATCTTTCATCAATCTCAATGCTTTATCAGAGGAAAGAATGAAGGAATGGGTTTTGTTTCTGCAAATCTAGCAAGCCTTGTGGAGGGGCACCCTACAAGGCAATCCCTAGACCAAGTGACAACAATAAGGTAGCAGCCATGTTACCCACTGTTGATTTTTGGTAGCATTAGATGTGCTCTAAGTCTTAAATTTTACAAGGAAGCTTGGGCACATGTATTCTAAAGAACCCAAAAACATTTTGGGAAATTCCACTTGGAGACAATTTTATTAAAATAATTAATTATTTTTAATGGGACCCTAAGTCTAAACTTAGAAAATTAAAATAATTAATGGGTATTAATCTAACTGTGCGTGTAACTTCTAGAAGAAGAAGAAGATCAAGAAGAAATGATCTTAGCCATTGATTAGCTTCTAATTTGGGTTGTTGAATGTCAATGAGAACATTATTTAAGGAGGCTTGAGGGTCATTTGGAAAATACACAAAGAGTTGATCAGTCAAATCGAATTGCTGAAGCTAGAGGCAGCGTAGTGATTTCATAGTGGTCACTTAGAGAGGGGCAGAGAGAGTTTTGGCTGGAGGATCTTCTCCAGAGCCAAGAATACTCAGCAAAGAGGCAAAGAGAGTCCTAGGGAAAATTTTAAGGATGGAAATTTATTTTAGAGTTTAGAAAGCTTGGCGAATCTCACTAGTACCTAATATGCAATTTGTAAAATGTTTGGCAATGTTTTTGTAAAAGTATTCAAATTTATAATAATTTTATATAGTATATATATAAAATTTTGGCGACTCTTAAGGTAAAACAATTTTATACTATAAAATTTGGGCGAATAATTATTAGAAAAATGGAAATTAACGAATCTTCTTTTGAGAAAAAGCATGGAAAATTAGCCCACTTGTGAATATTAGCCCCTAAATTTTTCCCTAAGAGACACACAGAGGAGGCAACGCAGTTGGCAGAGAGGGTGACGCAGAGATAGGAAGGGCTCACGCAAGACCCACACAAAGCAGCACAGAAGCCTTCCAAGCAGAGGTCCGAAATTTGCTGAGGAGGCTGACATTCTGAGACGGGAGGGCTGGAGTCAGCTCCAAAGAGAAAATCAATTTCCAGTAGAGGTGACGCAATGCCTTAGAGGCTGACACAGGGGCAGTGCAAAAGTAGTCGGGGACTCGTTGGTTCAACTACCGGATCAATCGAGACTTGCAGTGTAGAGTGAGGTAATCTCATTAATTTCTTCGGCCGAGTGATATTCTCTGTACTGGATTGCCAGCAAGGCATCAGAGATTGTATTCAGAAATAACTTCTACTTAATAATAAAACCTTCAAGTCTATTGCATCGGTTTTCCCGCATTGGGTTTTTCTGGGGACATTTGTCCAAAAACAACTGTGTCATTTGTGTTGTATCTTTCTCTTGTTCAATTTCTTGTTTCGACATATTATTTAATTGGTGTAGGATGCAGTGTATGTATTTCGATGTTTGTCGTAAGAAACTACAAATAACTTGTTCATATAAATCTAATAAGTAAGAGAAATATCATCAGTTGCTGTAGTAGGGATTCCCAGGTTTAAGGAATTTTCACGCCCACCACCTATTGGTGACACCCATAAGAGAATTTTTTCTCCTACATTGTCTTCAGTCAACAACCAACAGCCCCTTGCAACCACCAGATAGCTCGATGTGCCATCATCTCCGCCACCTGAGCTAGCGATTATGCACCCTCGCCCATCTGTCATGATCATATGTTTGAAGGTGGGCTTGCAACTGTAATGACCCATTATGGTTTATAGGCAAAAGGGTATTAGCAAGTATACGATGTATGCATATCATAGCTACATGTGCATACATCGCATGCCTTGCACTAGTATACGTATTAAATAATTATGAAAGATGTTCAAGAACCTAAGTTATTTAAGAAGGGAAGTATTACCTAAAATTCGACACTCTCAAAATATACATATTAAATATTTCATAATTATAAAGTTATTAAATAAAATTAAAACTTTCAATTCTGTTAATGTAGATATGTACAAATATTCATTTTATTTAAGTACTATAATTAAAAATCTTAGAGTTTAAAATTATCAATTTAATGTAACAACACTTAATATATCTATATGGATACCTTTTCATTTAATTAAATATTATAATTTAAAATTATATACAAATATTCATGTTATTTAAGTATTATATTTTAAAGTTAAACTTATTCTAACATAAACAATCAACCACCTTATATTACCCCTAATTAGGTCCTTACATTCTGGGTTCTACATTCTGGTATCAGAGCGCTTTTCCAAACTTTGTCGGACCTTATGGCCTTGTACAAGTGGCCTATCCCGCTGTTTGCACAAACTCCAAAGGATTCTCGCATTTCCCAAAGGGCGGAAATGGTTGCCCAAGAAGTCTCAATGTGGAGTTTTAGCATCTCTTCTATGTTTTGAATTCCGGAGAGCAATTCCGTGTTTAGCAGAACCAGCGCTGTAACTCTTAAGTTCTCCTTCCGTCCAGAACAGAGACAGTTTTCGTAGATCTCATGGGATGCACAATACCACATTATTTTCAGATTTTCCACATTTCGATTTTGACTAATTTAGTGCATGTCTCAACTAGTTCTGGACTTATCTTCACGCATTCCGATTCCCACTTTCACGCTCTATTCGCTGTTAGAAATTATACCGCCCGTATTTGGCATTCTCATCTATTGAGCATGTATATTTTATGTCGGGATCCATTAATTCTAGCGGCTTTCCATACTCATAGAGATATTAAGTCCAACCCAGAAGATAAGTCATCCTCCGTGGCAAGCCAATATCCTTGTTTTCAGATTAAACAGAAATATGAATCTCTATTTAGTTAACACCCTTTGCAGCTTATCATATCTCGGTCTTTTCTCATTGTTTTTAGCTTCCTGTACCTCTCATGCTTTGTTAACCATTATCGGAACATACCACATTTTCGTCTCTTCTACAGCGAATAATTGTTTGTTTATACATTTTGTCAAACAGTATGTGTGTGCTTGTGTAACCCAAAAATGTTTGATAGTAATAGTGCAGTGCCGTTTTCAAAGCATTTTCAAATTCGTTACCTTCATTTGAGCTGGCAAAGTTTGCATTTTCATCTTAAAAATTTAAGTCCATGTTTATTAGGTGATTAATAATGTAGTATAGCGTCATATGACAAGTATATTCAAAATTTTAAATCTAAACATAACCCCATGCTTTACAAATGACGCCTAAATTGCACAAGCCATCGAATGATAGAATAAATTAAACCCATGCCCTCAATAGAGAACCAGAATAGCAGCTATAGTCTCAACGTTGCTATCTAACTGAATATAAGAACAACGTTTGCTATCTAACTGAATATAAGAACAACGTGAAATCCCCAATTTAATTTTAAAGGAATTTGAATTTATTTATATATTTAAATACACATTTTAGTAACAAAATATTACAATTTCAACTAAAAAAATTATATCTTTGAATTTCATTAAATATGTATATATATAAGCCTGAAGTGCACGAAGGAATCGAAGTTGGACGATTAGCTTAAAAATATGGGTTCTACATTGGACGATTGGCGTAAAAATCTGGGTTCTACGATGGTAATGTACCATCCACTTGAATTCTCTTTTTTTCTCGTTTGGACTGGGCCATCGCTGTATATTATCTTGCCGTAGTAGAAAATAAAATAGAATATTTATTGTGCACAAAGTTGGTTGGGGGTATTCCATGTGGGCAGACCACGTTTAGATTCGGGTAAAGGTAAATGCGAAAGAAACGCTGAACAGGTGGGATAAGGTTTGAACGTTTCATAGTTTGATTTATAGCAGTTTGACGCCTAACTCGGGAAATAATTACACTACATGTAGATGTCCCACCAGCGATCAAAGCTTATTATGGGAAATTGGGAATTATAGTGGATCGTTGCTCACATTGAAAATATTTGCTACTTTCACATAGAGAAGAAATGAACCATATTTAAATATTTCCCCTTTGCTTTAATTTTTATTGTGACCGTAGAGCTTGATCTTTAAACATTTAGTGAACCTTAGGTCAACCAATGAAAATTTTTAATTTTTATTATTCTTATACAATTCTCACATTTAATGTGATGAGGTAAGAGTAATTTAATAAATATGTTATTTAACTACGATTTAACAATTTCTTATTTATAATTTTAATTATTCACTTTTAATCCATTAAACAATTATCTTAAAATAGCTTACTTTAACAAGTCGAGAATCCCTGGGGTCTAGGCTAATATTAATAGTGTCCTCTTTCTTGGGATAAACTTATGATAATTTGAAAATTGAATTACATTCATGTATACCTATGGGTTAATTATAAGTGTGTTATTTTTCAGCTTTAAAAGTATTTGTATATACTATATCATTATGTTCAACATAATATGAGAAGAATTGATTTGAATGAAGAATTATTCTGGTTCAATTCATTAATTTTAATTTTTATATAGTTTTCTAATATATTTTTACAACATATTATGCTATAGTCCTAGCATTATTAATATATTAGTTATATATATACTATATATATATATATACCCTATTTTCATCAGTTTTCAAATGCTTTAATGACTTTTGGTAATTAGACCTTTAGGCATAATAAAATAATAAAAGGCCAATAACCCTTCCGCAATTGCATTTAGGATTGGAAAATGCTAGGCAAATATTACGAAGTGATACTATGGTATATGAAAACCCATGTATGTATTATGATAAGTGTTATTATGCATTAGGATAGAACACCATGCATTAGGACAAGGAGGTAGCGATATCATCTTCCTTGACCTTGTTGATTTGGGGTACCATCGAATGTGCTCTAGCCATGAAAATTGGTTGAGAGGCTAAAACACATGAGATCTCCAAGACCCAGAAATGGATTGAGCAGATTCTACACAATGAAGGAGATATTAAAATAATTAATATTTTTACTAGAGTTCCTCAATCTAAACTTGGGAAAATAAAATATTAATGGGTATTAATATAAAACTGGGTTAGAAGGTTCTAAATGACATGGATCAAGCCAAATCTAATCTTAGTCGTTGATTAGAGATGTAATCTCGATCATTGAAGAGCCAATAGGTAAAGTATAAAAAGAGGCTTGAGAGTCGGTGGGAGAACACACCAGAGTGATCAATGATTCGATTTTCTAGAGCGGGGTTTGCTAAGAGAAATCAAATCAATGATCAATTGCAGCGAGGGGCAGTGAGTACGAGGCAGAGAGGCAAAGGTAGTGCTGAGAGACTAGCCCAGAAGCAGAGAGAGAGGCAGACGGTGAACCAGAGGGAGCCACGCAGAGGTAGAAGAGACTGTGCAGAGGCTAGAAAGGCCTACGTCATCCACGCAGAGGCTGCAGGAGTGACAGAGAGGGTCGTAGAGGCTGCACAGTGTCTCAGAGGCCAGGAGGGCCGACGCTGAGCTTCAGATTGTGTTGGAGAGGGTTTCGTGGCGCAGACTTTCCGAATATCTGCGTCCGAATAAAGAGGTATTACTGTCAGATTATTTTCTTTGTCGGGTGAGCCAGTTTGGCACCCAATTGTATTCAGAAAGACTGCATAACAATATAACCCTCAAGATCGTTGCACCGGTTTTCCCAAGTTGGGTTTTTTTGGGGACGTGTTGTCCAAAAATAACGGTGTCACTTGTGTGTTCGCTATTTCTTTCCGTTGTTGATTTGTAGATGGTTGAGACTGTATTGTGTTTATTTCGGTGTTTATATGAGTAAATAACTTGTTAATAATTAAACAAGTAGGAGAAATAAACTAGAGAATACAGATAAAATTTCTAACGGGAATACTTAGAAATTTCAACATGGTATCAGAGCGTTGCAGATCACAGGGGAGCTAAAGGCACCAGCCGAATAAGAGAATTAACAGTAGAAACAACTGTGCCGAGTGACAGAAGTTGTTCTTAGCATAAAGTAGCAGAGAAGGGTTGACGCAGAGGGCCTGCGTCATCAGTTTGAGGCAGGAGAAGGGTCAATGCAGAGGCAGAGGGGTAGATCAGACCTACGTAGTGTTGGGTCATCTTTCTCAGCCAGGAAGGAGCGACGTTGTGGCTAAGAGGTACAGATTGAGTCATTGTCGAGATTGCGCAGAGCCTAAAGGCTCAGTTCTTCAGCTGCTGGGGCATAGGAAGCTGTGGGCAAATCCGAGAGAGAGAAGTTGGTGCGGTGTTGTTGTTGTCGAAACATAACAGTGTCTAATGGGGCAAAACCAAGGTAGAGGGAGTCACTACCTAGGGGGATTTCTAGCCAAGAAATCCAGATCAATCTTGCAGGGGCATAAGAGATCAGAGAGGTGCGACTCAATGGTTGGTAGGCAGATTTCCAGGAGGGAAATCGAGACTTGGAGGGAATCTAGCAGAGAACTTCCAGGAGGGAAGTAGAGACTCAGAGGAGTCAAAAAGAAGAGCAAAGATGACAATGAACAGACTAAGGGATCATGATAGGTTGGACGGAGCCTCCAACTTTGTCATCTGGAAGGCCAAGATCATGTCTATTCTGTGTGCCATGAGTGCTCATGTACCTCTAGAAAAAAGTTGGGAAGACATCGCGCTGTAGTTAGGAGGACTATAGGCGATGAGGGCCAAGATCCTTGAGGCACCCAAACTCTTGGATTATTCCTGGCTTCGAGAGCCCCAAAGTGAGAGTAGCAGGATGGCGGATGTCGGTAGAAACAGATGCAGATGAAGCAACAGAGAGTGCTACAATGCAGTAGTCCCAGGCAACGCAGAGAGGGTTGCAGCAGTGCGTGAGGCACAAAGGAGGTTGCAGCAGTGCATGATGGCACAGAGAGGGTTGCAACAGTGCAAGAGGCACAGAGGAGGTTGCAGCAATGAAGGATGACACATAGAGGTTTGTAGCAGTGGGAGAGGCAGGGAGTTGTCGCAGGAGTGCAGAGGCAGTAGAGGGAGCACGTGATAGCGGCAAAGAGAGCTTCAACATCGAGAGTGTTCCTAGCCTGACAGGGATGTTAGCGGTTGGGTGGATCAGTGACTTACTTCTCAGAGACTGAGTTGCAGTGCAGTAGCACAATACAGCATGATGAGAAGGGGTTGCAGCGCAAATGCAGTGTTGGGAGTAAGGACCAACGACAACACGGATGCAGAAGGAGTTGTCATACGGATGTAGCAGTGGCAGTGGCAGAGCCATGGGTAGTAGTACAAGATGCAGTAGTGTAGAGGATGTTGGGCGAGGAGGCCTAGCATCAGCGCAGGTATCAATGCCATATAATCAGAGTGATGCTCAGTGTGGAGTATTACTAGAGCACAGTCCTTGGTAAGAGAGTGTTGATTTGGGATAGCATCGGATCTGCTCTAGACACAAAAATTGGTGGAGAGGCTAAAGCACATGAGATCTCCAAGACCGAGAAATGGTTTGGGCAGATTCAAACCAATGAAGAAGATATTAAAATAATTAATATTTTTAATGGAGATCCTAAGTCTACACTTAGGAAAAATAAAATATTAATGGGTATTACTATAAAACTGGGTTAGAAGGTTCCAAATGACATGGATCAAGCCAAATCTAATCTTAGCCATTGATTAGAGATGTAATCTCGACCGTTGAAGGACCAACAGGAAAAGCATAAGGGACTTGAGGGTCAATTGGAGAACACACAAGAGTGATCAGTCATTCGATTTTCTAGAGCGGAATTTGCTAAGAGAAATTGAATCAGTGATCAGTTGCAGCGAGGGGCAGTGAGTACGAGACAGAGAGGCAGAGATAGTGTTAAGAGACCAACGCAAAAGCAAAGAGATGCAGACGTTGAGCCAAAGGAAGCCATGCAGAGGCAGAAGAGACTATGCAGAGGCTAGAAAGGCCTGCGTCATCCACGCAGAGGCTGCAGGAATGACGCAAAGGGTCGTAGAGGCTGCACAGTGCCTTAGAGGGCTGACACAAAGGGTTTCGGGCTAACGCAAGGGCCAAGAGGGCTGACGCTGAGCTTCAGATTGTGCTGGAGAGGGTTTCGTGGGGCAGACTTTCCGAATGTCTGCTTCCGAATAGAGATGTATTGCTGTCGGATTATTTTCTTTGTCGGGTGAGCCAGTTTGGCACCCAGTTGTACTCAGAAAGACTGCACAATAATATAACCCTCAGAATTGCTACACCGGTTTTCCCTAGTTGGGTTTTTCCGGGGACATGTTGTCCAAAAATAATAGTGTCACTTGTGTGTTTGCTATTTCTTTCATCGGTTGATCTATAGATGGTTGAGACTGTATTGTGTTTATTTCAGTGTTTATATGAGTAAATAACTTGTTAATAATTAAACAAGTAGGAGAAATAAACCAAAGAATACAGATAAAATTTCTAATGGGTAATACTTAGAAATTTCAACAGAGCTCGGTACTAGTAACACCTGCTTGCAGGTAATAATAGTAAAAGAAACTATACCTGTATGTGAGCTTGAATTTACGAAATTATATATATTAAACCTTATTATATGTCGAGGAAAAGTTGCAATGGTAAATACATATCAACAATGATGACACTGCCGGGTAGCATCGCCATCGTTATTGGCACCATCGTCGTCATCATCATTGTTATCGCCATCACCACCACCAAGACCATCATAAGCACCAACTGCTTCAGCACCTCAGTTAACTGTTATAATGCGCTCATTGGAAGCCATCTTGGAAACATTAAAAGGGCCGCCAATAGCTAATACCAAGGAAAAGCAACCTCAACTTAAGGAAAGAAACCTAGTGGAGCCCAAGGGTTTTGATTATAGACAACCGAAAGAAGATATTTCTTGAGAGCTACAAAATATCAAACTCCCAGAATTTTCAGGAGGACGAGTTGGAGAACGTGCCAAAGCATGGTTAGAATGAATGAATAGATGTTTTGCGCTAAGAGAGTACTCTTCTACCTCCAAGATGAAGATTGTCATATTTCAATTAAGGGAAAGTGCCTTGATTTGGGGGGGGGAAATCTAGAAAAAAAATTACACATCACAGGGGATAATGTTCTCTGGGAATTCTTCGAGGAAAGATTCCGCACTAAATACTTGCCACCTTACTTTCAAGAGCAACAAGCTGGGGCCTTTCATATGCTAGTCCAAGGTAACAAAATAGTGGAAGAATATGAGATAAGGTTTATGGAGCTTGTGAAATATATTCATTATCTAGATACTGATGAACGTCAAGCTAAGCGCTTCGTATATGGGTTAAGTACTTGAATCAAGGCTAATGGTTAGGATGTGGAAGCCATCATTAGTAGCAGAGGCAATTGAATGTGGTCGTTATGCAGAGAAGCATCTGGCGATAAAAAGGGATATCAAACCGACAGGACCCTCGCAGCCAAAATTTCCAGGGAAGGCTCCCTGAAACTTCTTCAGAGGAAGTAACCCGAGACCACCTCCTTATGGTAATAGATTTACGCCAAGAAGAGTAGGAACAAGAGTCCCATAACAGTTAATACTATAGCTATTGAATCATGAAAAACAAGTCCATAGAAATCTCGAGGAACTTCTAATAGAGGAAGAAACGCGAGAGGAAGTAGCACAAGAGGACGAAGTTCCTTGTCTAGAAACTTACAATCTGACTCAAGGGGACCGTCCCAAGGTAATTGTTGGGGATGTGCAGGACCGCACTTTCAGCGTGATTGTCCAGAAGCCTTGTCAAATGTAAGGAATCGAGCAGGAAAAGAACCATCATAAAATACTCAAGGAAATCATAGAATCCATGCAATAGTTAACAATAACCAAGCAGAATATTAGTCCACTGTAGTGGAATCCTCAGGTACTATTAATGGTATAAAACTCAACATCTTATTTGATACTAGTGCGACTGATAGTTTCATTTCATCATATGCATTAAATAAATGTGGGTTGGTAGCTTGCAAGCAAAATGATTTCAAACAGGTGGAAATGGCTTAAGGAGAACTTCAGTCCATAGACTTAAGTGTTGAGGAATGCAGAGTTGATCTAGGGATCTATTTGACTAAGTTAAAAGTTCATGTCATAGCTCTAGGAGCTTACGACCTCGTCATCAGGATGGATTGGTTAGAAGATCATCAAGCGTGGGTAGACTGATATGGGAAAACAATTCTCAATATATATGATGAAGGGGAGACGATCCAAATCCAAGGTATTAAGAGGAAAGTATCTTTACACTTCATCTCAGCAATGCAAATGAAGCGTTGTTTAAGAAAAGGTTGTCAGGGATATGCAGTTTAAGAAGTAAGAAAAGAAAAAAGACCGCCCTTAAAAAAATATCCGATGTTATCCAAATTTCCAGATGTATTTCCAAAGGAACTTCCAAGATTACCTCCTGAAAGAGAGTTGGAAATCACAATAGAATTGAAACCTAGTACAAAACCAATCTTTAAAACACCTTACAGAATGATAGCTCTAAAACTTCAAGAATTACAAATTCAGTTGAAGGAACTATTGGATATAAAACACATTCGACTCAGTATTTTACCTTGGGGTGCTCCGGTAATTTTTGTCAAGAAGAACGATGGTTCCTTGCAGCTTGCATAGATTATCAAGATTCAAATCGAGCTACAGTAAAGAATAGATATCCAATGCCTCGAATTGATGACCTCTTTGACCAAATGAAAGGAGCTTCAGTCTTTTAAAAGTCGATTTAAGATCAATTTATCATCAACTAAGAATTAAGGAAAGTGATATCTCTTGCATTCTGAACACGTATCGGGCATTATTAGTTCACTGTGGTACCATTTGGGTTGACTAATGCACTAACAGTAATCATAAACCTTATGAACAACGTTTACTGCAAATATCTCAATCACTTTGTACAAGTCTTCTTAGGTGATATTCTCATCTACTCCAAAAATGAGAAAGAGCATGAAGAACATTTGCAGATAGTATTATCCTATCTTAGGGAACACCAGTTATATGGAAATTTATCCGAGTGTTCTTTCTTTCAAAAAAAGATTCATTACTTAGGTCATATTACATCTGGTAAAAGGATCTCAGTAGATCCTGAGAAGGTAAAGGCAATCATGGAATCGCTGATAGCGAAAAATGCACATCGAATACGAAGCTTTACGGGTTTAACCGGTTACTATTGAAAGTTTGTAGAAGGATTCTCCAAAATTGCAAAACCTATCACAACCCTCCAGCGTAAAGGAGTTAGGTATGAATGGACTGAGGAATGTCACAAAAAAATTCTCTGAAGTTAAAAGATTATTGACCAGTACACCAATCTTTCGAGTCCTTGATATGGACAAATATTTTATTTTATGTAACTGATGCATCCAAGCAAGGATTAGGTGTAGTATTAATGCAAGACAGAAAATTAATAGCGTATGCCTCAAGAAAATTAAAGTCTCATGAAGAATTATACACCACACATGATTTAGAATTAGTTTTTGTAGTATTACCTTTAAAGATACGGAGACACTATCTGGTAGAGAGAAGACTTATGCTCAAAAGTGACCATCAAAGTCTACAATATTTATTTACCCAAAGAGACTTGAATGCTAAGTAAAGACGATGGAGTGAATTCTTAAGTGAGTATGACTTTGGAATTTCATACATTAAAGGAAAAGAGAATGTAGTGTTAGATGCTTTAAGTAGAAGACCACATATATTTTCCCTCATACCTATCAAGGTAAACTTGAGGAAACAAGTATTAGAACATCTCTTGAAAGATAGCTAGTATTTAAAAATGAGATCCGGATTTGATAATAAAAATCCAAAAGAATCTAGGTTTGATGTTGATTTGGGGTAGCATCGTATGTGCTCTAGCCATAAAAATTGTTGTAGAGGCTAAAGAACATGAGATCTCCAAAACCCAGAAATGGTTTGGAGAAATTCCCCCCAATTAGAGAGAGATTAAAATAATTAATATTTCTAACGGGTTCATAAGTCTAAACTTAGGAAAATAAGAATATTAATGGATATTAATGTAAAACTGGGTGAGAAGGTTCTAAATGACATGGATCAAGCCAAATCTAATATTAGCCATTGATTGAGATTTAATCTCGGCCGTTGAATACTCAACAGAAAAAGTATAAGAGGAGGCTTGAGGGTCAGTTGGAGATACACCAAGGTTGATTAGTCAGTTTGATTTTCTGGAGCGGGGTTGCTGAGAAAATTTGAACAAGAGATCTGAGTTGCAGCGAGGGGAAGTGAGTACATAGCAGAGAGGCAAAGATAGTGCCTGAGGATCAACGCAGTTGAAGAGCGGCTACGCAGAGGCAGCTAGAGCCACTCAGAGGCAGCTAGAGACTGCGCAGAGGCTGAGGGGCATGCATGGGTGAAGGCCAGAGCGCTGACGCAGAGGGTTCTAGAGCTATGCTGAGGCTAGCAAGGTTGACGCAAAGCTTTGGAGAAGCACCGAAATGATTCTCATGGGGTAGACTCGCTGAATATCTGTCTCCGAGAAGAGGTATTACTGCCGTGTAGAAATCTCTGTTGGGTGAGCCAGTTTGACACCCTAGTTTTACTCAAAAAAATTGCTTAATAAGAAAACCCTTAGAACTGCTGCATCGGTTTTCCCAAGTTGGGTTTTTCTAGGGATGATTGTCCAAAAATAATGGTGTCCCTTGTGTGTTTGTCTATTTCTTTCAGTTGATGATCTGTAGATGGTTGGGACTGCATTGTGTTTATTTCAGTATTTATATAGTTAAATAACTTGTTCAGTAATTAAACACGTAGGTGAAATAAACCAGATATTGGAGGAAAATTTCTAACGGGTTAGACTTAGAAATTTCAACATGGTATCACAGCATTGTAGATCACAAAAGAACTGAAGGCACCAGCTGAATCAGAGAATTTGCAGTAGAAACATTTGTCCCAAGAGATAGAACTTGTTCCTAAGCAAAAAGTAGCAGAGAAGGAGTGACGCAAAAGGGCCTGCATCATCATTTTGAGCCAGAGAGAAGCCAACACAGATGCAGAGGAAAGCAAAAGAGGCTCATGAGTGGCCACATCATCCTACTCAGCCAGGTAGGAGTGACGCAGTTGGCCAGAAGAGCGATTCAGCCTTACTGGGATTGCGCAAAGCCAAGAGACTCAGTTTCTTCAGTTGCTGGGGCATATGAAGCTATGGGTAGATTATGGAGTATGAAGCTGGTGGGGTGTTGTTGCTGTCGAGGCAGAACAATACATAACGGGATAGAACCAAAGTAGAGAGAGTCACTATGTAGGTGGATTTCTAGCCAAGAAATCCAAATCAGTATTGTAGGAGCAAAGGGATCGGAGAGGAGCGGTTTGACAGTTGGCAGAAGGATTTCCAGAAGGGAAATCGAGACTCAGGGGGAGTCTAGGAGGGGATTTACAGAATGGAAATAGAGACTCAGAGGGAGTCTAGAAGATAACTTCCGGAAGGGAAGTAGAGACTCAGAGGGAGTCGAAGAGAAGAGCAGAGATAAAAATGAACGGACTGAGGAATCAGGACAGGCTAGATAGAGCATCCAACTTTGTTATCTGGAAGGCCAGGATCCTATCTGTTTTGGATAGACATCGCATCAAGGCCTTCGCCTTGAGAACCGTGGCTATCCCAATCGACCCAGCTGATAACGAAAGGTATGAGGATGTGTTGATTTGGGGTAGCATCGGATGTACTCTAGCCATGGAAATTTGTGGGGAGGCTATATCACATGAGATCTCCAAGCCCAAAAATGGTTTGGACAGATTGTACCTGGTTTGGGAGATATTAAAAAAATTAATATTTTTAATGGAGTTCCTAAAGGCTAAGTCTAAACTTAGGAAAAATAAAATATTAATGGGTATTAATATAAAACTGGGTTAGAAGGTTTCTGTTAGGCTTGATTGCAATTGCCCAAAAATGGATCCAAAACACTACTGAAGGCTTCGAAATTTGCTTAAGGATCATTCAAAGATCAAAACCAACACATGCCAAGAACCCTTATCATGGTAGAGAAGCACTATCGGGAGTCTAAAACACTCAAAAAACAGTGAAAAACCATTATCGAAGGCGTACACAATCAATTGCACAGCAGTCGTCAGATTTGGCTGATCAACGGCCCAGATCTATTTGGCAAATCGTAAATCGGCAAGCACAGAGGAGGACTTAAGGATCGGTGGAAGACACCCTCGATCAGCGATCTCCGATGATCGGATCAGCAAGTCGTAATCAGCGGAGGAAACCGGCAGGTATCGGTGCAAACCATGGGGAATTGGCGATTGCAATCAGCGATGCAATGTGGACTGTCGATCAAGTGCAGATCGACAGCCCACATCGCGTCATCGGATCGCTATCGGAGAAACATTAAGGGGCAGGGCCTTTACACACATATGGGTGTGACCCAATTAACCGAACCCGACGTCATTCTAGATATTATTTCATAATATTTGAGGTCCGCCAAAAAGCCATTTTTTAATGCATTTTCGCGTATTTCGTTATTTAACGAAATACAAAGGGAACCAAGGAGCGGCGCTGATGTGACAAGACCCAGACCCGAAAGGGTTCAAGAAGGGAAATATATAATATTTGAAGTCCGGAGGGAGCCATTTTTTAATGTATTTCCCATGTTTTTTAAGTATTTCAAAATACAAAGGGAACAAAGGGACAGGCCGTGTGCGACTTGCGATAGCGACCCTAAGGGCGGACCCGATAGAGGAATAAGCCATGTTTAAGGACTTTTGAAGTCTGAAATAAAGAGATGGGTGGGATTTTTACAGTGTTGCAATGTTTTCTGTATGAAACAAAAAATAGTCATGTTTATCAATTGAAACGATTTCAAAAGGCACGCGGACCCATTCCATCCCCTAACAGAAGGCCGGAAGGGGAAAGGCGATAGCACAGCTCATCCAAAACAACAAAAACATCATGGAGCATCAACAAAGCAAAATATCCAAGCAACAAAAGTGATTGTGGGGCATCTTTGGCACGAGAGAGCTCCCAGACAGCGCAGCAAACTACCCGAATGTGGTTAATCTTCTGTCAGAAAAAGAAACCTCCGAGCCATGCTTGCCTAGTCAGGGCATCAAACAGTTTACAAGACAGAGAGGATAGGTTAAGACCTCTCGAGCCTCAGAAGGCTCGAGAGCATTGTAAACAGGCCTATAAAAGGCTGAAAGCTAAATGTATGAAGGGTTCAACTTCTGGAGACTGTGGAGACTCTACTCTAGCTTCTCATCTTCAGTCCAACAATATAAGCTTCTTTTGTTGTTACATGTTCAATTCCCATTTTTTTTGTTGTCCTATGCTTGCACTTGAAAAGGTTATTCATGTTTTCTGCTGTGTCTAATGCCAGATAACTGTCATCTTATCTCTGCATTGATAAATTAGATTTGCAAGTTTCATTTACTTCCTGTAGCTAGCCATTCATATGTGTTTATGTATGCATCTGCTGGTACAGTCAGTATTCTCCATCTATCCATTGAATCTATAAACTATTGAGCATTAGTGGTCTAAAGCCTTGTATTGTTGAGGGTGTTCATATATGTCTTGAGTGAGGATAGAGCTGAAATGGTTATCTGACCTGATCCAAACCATCATCCATTCCAATAGTTTAGAGAACAATATTGAAAATGATATGTTACCAGGCATCTCCGAGCTGCAACCTAGGAGAGTTTCTTGGAGTGATAACATAATTGGTGCTGTTGTCGGGGAGAGGAAACTGAAGCTCAGCTTCCCTAGGAGACGACACAGATCCAGCTTTGATGATAGACAAAATCTGGGCACTTTTTTGGTTGTAATCATCTATCTGGCGACTCTACTGAAGGACGAACCTCTTGGCAACTCCACTTCATAGTTCTGGCTCAGTTTGTGAGGTGTACTCGAAGAAATCCTCAGAAGCCACAAGCTGACCCAGTGCCTGACCCTGAAAAAATCATCAAAGAGAGAAAGGCATTGCAGAAAGGAGCATCAGGTTCAGGTAAACCTAAACAATCTTCTATATCTCTTCAAGAAAATCCTGCAATAGAACAAATACATGTTGAGAGTATAGAATCTAATACTAGCAGTGAAGAAAAACTCTCAGAGATTCATAAAGCTCATTATTCTTTAGGTTCTCCTTTTGTCGTAAGCCCAAAAGAAACCTCACCTCCTATCCATCATACTCCTTTAGTCTTGTCAGTCACTCCTCAGCCCTCTATCATTCAGACTGCGAGTACTCTTATAGCCACCAAAACTATGGCAAGTCCACAAGCACCTACCAAAATGAAAAGAATCATAGCTGCTAGGTATGGACCTCTAGTACTGCCCACCCCTTTGAATGCCATGCCTACTGGAAAATATCAAAAATATAGGCCTAAGTTCACTAGGACTGAAGGTGTTATCGTTGAAGAACATCTTGAGTCATTCTATAGCTATGCTGATAACCTGGACATTAGTGAAGATGATGTGTGGATGAGAGTCTTTGTCCAAAGCCTAGATGGAGAGGCTAGAAAATGGTTCAGAGAACTAACCCCAAGATCTATAGCAGATATTGAGGCTTTAGATGATGCATTTCTAAAGCATTGGGGGGATAAGAAGGATCTTCTCTACTACCACACTGAGTTTGGGAACTTAAAGAGGGAAAATGGTGAGTTGCTGTCTGATTTTAATAAAAGGTTGAACTGCATGTACAACAAGATACCAGCTGAAGTAAAACCCACCACTACCTCTGCTAAACTCACCTATGCCAGTGCTTTTGATTCTGACTTCTGCCTACTATTGAGGGAGAGGCAATGTGCTACTTTGGCTGATATGCAAGATGCAGCCTTGGGAGTAGAATCAAACATCATAGCTGCAAAGAAGCTCAAGGGAAATGTTGATAGAAGAAGACAGGGGCGAGTCTTCATCATTTTCAGATCCTAAGATAGACAAAATGACCAAAATGATAGAGTCATTAGCCTCTGAAATCTCCAAATTAAAGGTTGAGCAGCACCCTGGGAAAGGAAAGGTTCCTAATACCTTTGCTCCTAGAAATCCAAATCCATATAGAAGAACTAATGAGCAGTTGCAGATTTTGCAAAGAAGCAAAGATGCCAATGAAGACCAAAGGGTGAAGACCCCTTTCTAGAATGTAGTCATAGAAGAAGAGGATTTTGAAGAAGATGATGAAATCCATTGTCTGGAAGACAAAGGCAATGCCTCCTTTTTTACCTCAGCTGCCTATGAAAAGTCATTATTCAATGACCAGATCAGCCAAGAATGGGATGGTGAAGTTGTTCTGCAAATTGAAGATCAACACGGATATAATCTAAGGTCGAAGATGAATAATGCCAAGGAAACTCCTGTTCAAAGAGCTGTTGTCCCTGCAGTACGGCAAGCTAATAAGCAGAAGCAACCGGCAGTTGATCCCATCATCCTCAAAGCTCCAGCGCATGAGGTAAGAGGCCTTGACAAGTCTCCTTCTCTTTTCATTTTTCAATCAGAAATTCAGAAGCTAAGAATACCTATGCCCCTGATTGAACTAGTGAAAAACGAGTCCTTCAAAAGATCCATCCTCAAGGCCCTTGAGCCTAAAGCCATCCAAGCCTCCACTAACTATGTAAATCTGCAAGATGACAAACCAGATGTTATTCTCAGCCCAATGATTGAAAATTGTGAAGACAACTCCCCATCATTCTATGTCTCTTTGACTATTCATGATAAAATCCTTCACAACTGCCTTCTGGACACTGGAGCCAGCCATAATCTAATGCCCAAGGCTGTCATGGATGAGTTGGGTCTTGACATTACCAAGCCCTATCATGACCTGTTTTCTTTTGACTCTAGAAAAATGAAATGTTTGGGATTAATCAAGGACCTAGCCATCACTTTGTCTCAGCTACCCATGAAAAGCATGATGATGGATATTGTAGTAGCAGATGTACCCCCCAAGATCGGCATGTTACTTTCCAAAACTTGGATCAAGAGATTAGGTGGATCATTACAAAATGATATGTCCTACGTTACTGTCCCAGTTTTTGGACGTGAGCAGGAAATTATACAGAGAAGCTCAGTTGGCTTATATCATCAACAATGAAAGGAATCCCACTAATCACCGCATCTATGCTGTTGACACTGATTTTGGAGCTTGTATTCTTCAGATTGAAGAATCTCAGTTGGCCTCCACGCAGCTTAAGAAACCAGTTTGCCAGATCACAGAGGAAGAAGGACCACAGATTTGGGACATGTTCTTTGATGGAGCTTGCTCTAAGGAAGCTGTAGGGGCAGGTGTAGTCCTTATGTCCTCCACACAGGAATACATTCATTTATCTTTCAAATTAACCTTTCAAGTCACAAATAACATAGCAGAGTACGAAGTCTTGATGTTGGGCTTAAACACTGCTAAAGAAATGGGCATCAAAAGCCTGAAAGTGTTTGGAGACGCACACCTCATCATTCAGCAGGTCAATAAAACTTTCCAAGCAAAGCATCCAAGGCTGAAAGCATACAGAGATGAGGTATGGAGGCTCAAGGATTCTTTTAATAATTTCAGCATTTCTTACATTCCGAGAATGAAGAACTAGCTTGCCGACTCCCTTGTTGTGTCTGCTAGCATGTTTGTTCCTCCTTTGCCTCCTGTTGTCGCACAGTTTGTCATGACAACGCTCAGACCGGGGGCTGTCACCCTGATCCCCGATCTCTCTGTTTAAGCCATCTCCCGCAGCTAAGGGGGGTAGACCCTATGGAATGAATGAATACCAACTATGGACCAGTTGGGTTGGGAGACAGAACAAGGCGATTTAACACTTGATTGATTTCGGAAATTAATGTACCAGTGCCTTATAGAGTTAATGATTAAATGATTATTTATTAAATTCTGCAGAAATATGAACTTTATAATTGCATGATTAACAACCATTTATCATCAAATAACCCAAACAGAAAGCAAGATATTCAACAAACGCACAACGCCTTAATGATGATCCAACAATTGAACTTCAAGAAAAATTAAATGCTTTAAATGATCATAAAATATAAATGCTGCCCAGTTACCATTTTCATATAGCCAACTTCAAAAAATGAACATTAAGCGCGTTTAACTATAGAGAAATGGAACATAGAAACACTCAAAATGAAATTTTCAATTTTTTGTTAAGCCTTTTCAAAATATTTTAATTTTTAAATATTTTTTATGATTCTAAGCTAAAAAATCAAAATAGAACAAAATTGAAATCCTAAATTAAAATCTGATCTAAAACCATAAAATAATATATATATATAATATATATATATATATATATATATATATATAATATTATAAAATTTAAAAATTAAACAAACTAATCTAACTAAAGTCTTAACAAATTAAAAAAAAAAAAAATGAACTTTTTTACTTTTTATGATTTTTATTTTTTTTATGATTTTTTTATATATTAAAAATAAAACTAAACTATCAAATCTGAATAAATCTAAAACTTAAACTTTTATGTGAAACAAATTTTAAAATTTTTATTTTTTGAAACATGACTAAAAGGGAAACGTATCAAAATAAAACAAAAATTTAAACTAAATCTCAAAATCTAATCAAATTTATGAAATTGAATTTATATTTATTTTTTTAAAGAAATTTAAATCTAAATGAAATTTTATAAATTCTAAAATCTAAATAAATAGAATTTTTAAACCTAAATAAAAAGACCAAAAAAAATCTAAAAAAAAATAGAATGATTCGAATATATTTAAGACCAGAACCTAATTAAAACTTATATGAAATCAAAACTGAAACTATATGAAAAATATATGCTACCCTAACTTACGTTAACCATGAAATTGAACAGCAATATATAGAAAAAATTGAAATTGAGCTTTTTATGTGTGATTGGTGTGTATAGGCCTGGGGTTTCGATGGCGACTTTGTTTGCAGGTGCGTGGAGGAGAGGTTGCGTGAAGGGGACGAGGAAAATGGATGATGGCAAGACAATGTTTGAAGGGCAATGAATTTGCTGCAGGTGAAGGCGTGGGCAGGGAAGGCTCGACGACGACTGAAGGAGGGCGCGAAAAGGGCGCTGCAAGAAATATTAGCAGTGGAAAGGATGAAGGGACCTCGAGCTGCCAATGGATGGACACAGGAAGTGTTAGGCAGCACTGGTTGTGAAGGAAAAAGCAGCGTGTAGCTGATACGGTGAGAGGAGCAGCGTAAGGAGTTAGGAAACAAAGGTCTAAGGTTAACAGGTTGATGCAGCAGCGGAAGGAAACATCGGGTTTGGAAGCTATTGGTTAAAGGAGAATGCACGCTGGAGAGAAGAGAAGCGTAGCGGATTTGGCAACGTTAAGAGGTCTGAGAAATGGACTAGCGAGGAGGCCGTACTGTGGATAAGGGAAAAAGAAAAAAAAACGCAGGGATATGGGTATAGCTGCCAATGAATAGTGGAAATGAAGAGATGGCAATACGTTGTTTATGGCAGCCAGAGGAACTAAACCTGGAGGTAACAAACTGATAGTCCAGAAACTTAAATAAAATTTTAAATCCTTCCTGCTCCAGATTGCTTGATGGAAACCCTGAAGAATTTTCGAAATCTGTACCTGGAATGGCAAAAAAAAAACAGAACACCCAAAAATACTATGTGCAGGAAATAAAATTGAAAACCCTAAAACCAGCTAAAAATCTACAGTATTTACATATTTTCGACTCTTTAGCAGCCAGATTTGTCAATAATCCATAGTAATATTTTTAGAATCTAAATTTAATGTGGGATACTTCAGAAAACCCTGCATGCATTCATAAAAATTTCAGATGATAAGACCGGGATTAAAACTAGCTGGGCTCTTTCAGAAAATGCAGTCCGGGAGTTGGCTCGTTCAGCGGAAAACTTCACCTAACGCCCGGTAAACTCAAAATTAAGATTTCTTGCACAGCTTAAAATCAACCATTAACATAGAGGGAGAAAACAATAGTGAAATCCAGATCAAATGGAGATACCTGCCATTATATTTCAGAATCTAAACTATCATTCAAACCCCAGAGATCATACAAGATACCTGTGCCTGAATCAATCTTCATCAAGCTAAAATCAATAGCTGAAAATAAAATTATGCCTAAAAATAAAACATCTTATAGCATTTCCAGAAGAGTAACACCAGCAAGATTTCAACCCCAAAGTCTTTCTTTATTACACAAAGATGACTATAAGAGAGCTTTCTTTAGCACTTGACTCTAAGATCAAATATCATCTCAAATGACCCCTAACACCCTATTTAAAGGAAAAATTCCCAACGTCTAGTTCAAGTGATCCATGTCAAATTAATCTCGACCTTCGATGAGGATCAAAATCCCTTTTAATCTCATCCGTCAAATTTTTAAATGCATTTTAATATATTAAAAAATTGAAATCTTGCATTTATTTTCTCAAAATTTTGACTTATTATTTTA
>APFE030582846.1:40546-57973 GCA_000404065.3 Pinus taeda | reverse complement strand
GGACTTAAGGATCAGTGGAAGACACCCCCGATCAGTGATCTCCAATGATCGGATCGGCGGGTCGCAATCAGCGGAGGAAACCGGCAGGTATCGACGCAAACCATGGGGAATTGGCGATTGTGATCAGCGATGCAATGTGGATCGTCGATCAAGCGCGTAGATTGATAGCCCACATCGCATCGCCGGATCGCTATCGGAGAAACATTAAGGGGCAGGGCCTTTACACACATACGGGTGCGACCCGATAAACCAGACCCGACAACATTCTAGATATTATTTCATAATATTTGAGGTCCGCCAAAAAACCAATTTTTAATGCATTTTCACGTATTTCATTATTTAACGAAATACAAAGGGAACCAAGGAGCGGCACCGATGCGACAAGACCCGGACCCAAAAGGGTTCGGGAAGGGAAATATATAATATTTGAAATCCGGAGAGAGCCATTTTTAATGTATTTCCCGAGTTTTTTAAGTATTTCAAAATACAAAGGGAACACAAGGACAAGCCATGTGCGACTTGCGATAGTGACCCTAAGGGCGGACCCAATAGAGGAATAAGCCATGTTTAAGGACTTTTGAAGTCCGAAATAAAGAGATGGGCGGGATTTTTACAGTGTTGCAGCGTTTTCTGTATGAAATAGAAAACAGTCATGTTTATCAGTTGAAACGATTTCAAAAGGCACACGAACCCATTCCATCACCTAACAGAAGGCTGGAAGGGGAAAGGTGACAATGCAACTCATCCAAAACAACAGAAACATCATGGAGCATCAACAGTGCAACATATCCAAGCAACAGAAGTGATTGTGGGGCATCTCTGGCACGAGAGAGCTCCCAAACAGCGCAGTAAACTACCCAAATGTGGTTACTCTTCCGTCAGAAAAAGAAACCTCCGAGAGAGGATAGGTTAAGACCTCTCGAGCCTCAGAAGGCTCGAGAGCATTGTAAACAGGCCTATAAAAGGCTGAAAGCTAAATGTATGAAGGGTTCAACTTTTGGAGACTGTGGAGACTCTAGTCCTCTAGCTTCTCATCTTCAGTCCAACAATATAAGCTTCTTTTGCTGTTACATGTTAAATTCTCATTTTCTCTACTGTTTTATGCTTGCACTTGAATAGGTTATTCATGTTTTCTATTGTGTCTAATGTCAGATAACTGTCATCTTATCTCTACATTGATAAATTAGATTTGCAAGTTTCATTTACTTCCTGTAGTTGGCCATTCATATGTGTTTATGTATGCATCTGCTGGTACAGTCAGTATTCTCCATCTATCCATTGAATCTATACACTTTTGAGCATTAATGGTTTGAAGCCTTATATTGTTGAGGGTGTTCATGCATGTCTTGAGTGAGGATAGAGCTGAAATGGTTATTTCACTTGATCCAAACCATCATCCATTCCAATAGTTCAGAGAACAATATTGAAGATTATATGTTACCAGGCATCTCCGAGCTACAACCTAGGAGAGTTTCCTGGAGAGATAACAGTTCCAAAAGTCATGGATCAAGCCAAATCTAATCTTAGCCGTTGATTAGAGATTTAATCTCGGTCGTTGAAGGACCAATGAGAAAAGTATAATAGGAGAGGGTCAGTTGGAGAACACACCAGAGTGATCAGTGATTCATTTTGCTAGAGCAGGGTTGCTAAGCAAAAGTGAATCAGTGATCAGCAGCGAGGGGCAGTGAGTACTGGGAAGAGAGGCAAACACAGTACTAAGAGACTAGTGCAGAAGCAGAAAGAGCGAGAGCAGTGACCAGTCTAGGCCACGCAGAGCTCAGCAAAGACAAAGCAAAGGTAGAGGGACTGCGTCATCGACGCAGAGGCTACTGGAGTGACGCAGAGGATCCCAGAGGCTGCGTAGTGCCTTCGAGGGTTGACACAGAGGGTCCTGGGGTTGACGCAAGTCAGTAGGAGGCTGACGGAGAGGCCAGAAGGGCCAGCGCTGAGCTTCAGAGTCGTTGAAGAGGGTTTCGTGGGACAGGTTTTCTGAATACATGTTTCTGAATATAGAGGTATTGCCGCCGTGTAATTTTTCTCTGTTGGGTGAGCCGGCTAGGCACCCAGTTGTACTCAAGGAAATACTGCATAATAATAAACCCTCAGAATAGCTGCACCGATTTTCCCTCTTTGGGTTTTTCCGGGGACATTTGTCCAAAAATAACGGTGTCACTTGCGTGTTTGTTTTCTTTCAGTTGATGCTCTATAAATGTTGTGACTGTATTGTGTTTATTTCGATATTTAAATGATTTAAATAACTTGTTCAGAATTTACAAGTAGAAGAAATAAACCTGCAGAATACAAATTAATTTTTTAATGGATAGACTTAGTAAATTCAACATGGTATCAGAGCGTGGTTGCCAATCACAGGAAAGCTGAAAGTATCAGCTAAGCAAAGCATTTGCAGCAGAATCAGCTGTCCCGAGTGACAGAAGTTGATCCTTGCAAAAGCGACAGAGGAAGGGTTGACGCAGAGGAACTGCATCATCAATCTGGTCCAGAGAGAGGCAACGTAGAGGCTGAGGAGGGCAAAAACAAGCTCACGCAGAGGCCAGGAGGGTTGACTCAGTTGGCTAAGGGAGTTGTTTTGCCGGTGCCGGAATTGCGCAGTCCCAAGAGGCTCAATCCTTCAGTTGCTGGGGCGAAGGTAGTTGTGGGCATTTTGCGGGAGCGAAGCTGGTGGGGTATTATGGTCAGAACAGTACCTAACAAGGCGAAACCGAGGTAGAGGGAGTTGCTACCGAGGTAGATTTCTAGCCAAGGAATTCGGATCAGTGTTGCAGTTGCACAAACGATTGGAGAGGGGAAACTTGATGGTTGCCAGAAGGATCTCCAAGAGAGAAATCGGGACTCAGAGGGAGTCTAGAAGAGAACTTCCAGACGGAAAGTAGAGAGACTCGGAGGAGTCGAACCGAGAACTTCCAGACGAGAAGTAGAGAGACTGAGCAGGAGTCGAACCGAGAACTTCCAGGCAGGAAGTAGAGAGACTCAGTAAGAGTCGAACTGAGAACTTCCAGGCGGGAAGTATAGAGACTCAGAGGAGTCGACAGAGAAGAACAGAGATATGGTCGTGAATGGGCTGAGAAATCAGGATAGGCTGGACGGAGCATCCAACTTTGTGGTCTGAAAGGCCAAGATCTTATCCATTCTAGACAGACATTGTATCAAGGGCTTCGCCTTGAGAGTGATAGCTATCCCAGTTGACCCAATAGCTAATGAAAGGTATGAGGAGGCAATGGCTAAGGCAAAGTGCATCATCCTTGATGGGGTCAAGGATCATGTGGTCCAACATATTGCCGAGAAGGAAATGGCAAAGGAGATGTCAGACACTTTGAAGACATTGTGCCAACATACTTCCGTGCAGAGTAAGATGCTCCTGGAGAATCAACAAAGGTCATACCAGATGCAGAAGGGGGAGCAGATAGATGTCTTCCTCAGTCGGTTGAAGGAGATCCGTGACCAATTGACTTCCATAGGGGCCACGCCGGATCAGGAATTGATGGTAAGGACCACACTTAACGCAGTCTCCAAGGAGTGGGAGACATTTGTCCAAAGCATACTGGGCAGAGCGAGCGAGTCTTCCAGATTGGCAATAACTGTGGGCAGCTCTTTGTCAAGAAGAAATCAGACGATTGACCAAGACAGGAAGTAGCAGCAAAGGGGTCAGGATCAAGAAGGAAGAGGAAGAGGATGCAACTCTGGCATCTGCGAGAAAGCAGAAGAAGAGGAAGAAGGACCTTTCCAAGGTCAAGTGCTTCCACTGTGGGGAACTTGGTCACTATCTGAACCAGTCTCCGAGGAAGAAGAACAAGAGAGAGGCTTCTAAGTCCAAGGCAGCACCAGCGAAGGCGAAGAGAGAAGTCGAGGAGGATGACGATTGTGCCATGAGTACTCAGGTGCCACTTGAGAAGAAGTGGGGAGAAATCGAGCTGTGGTCAAGAAGACTATGGGCGATGAGGGGCAAGATCCTTGAGGTACCCAACCTCTTAGATTATACCTTACTACGGGAGCCCCGAAGAGGAGTAGCAGGATTGGCAGATGTAGGTAGAGACGATGCAAATGAAATGATAGAGAGTGTTACAGTGCAGGAGTCCCCGGACAGCGCGAGGCTAGCAGGCTGCAACAGTGCGAGAGGCACGGGAGTGTTGCACCAGTGCAGGATGGCACAAAGAGGTGTGCAACAGTGCGAGATGCAGGGAGTTGTTGTAGCAGCGCAGAGGTCAGTAGAGGGAACACTTGTTATTGGCAGAGAGAGCTTCAATATCGGTAGTGTTTCTAGCCTCACAGGGATGTCAGAAGTTGGGTGGATCAATTACTTACATCTTAGTAACTGAGTTGCAGTGCAGTAGCACGATGCAGCATGATAAGAAGGGATGCAATGCATATGTAGTGTTCGGAGAATGGACCAACAACAACACGGATGCAGAGGGAGCTGTCGTACGAATGCAGCAGTGGTAGTGGCAGGGATATGGGCAACAGTATAGGATGTAGTAGTGCAGAGGATGTTGGGCAGGGAAGCTTAGCATCAGCACAGGTACTGGTGCCAAATAATCAGAGTGATGCTCAGTGAGGAGTATTTCTAGGCACAGTCCTCACTAAGAGGGAGTGTTGATTTGGGGTAGCATCGAATGTGCTCTAGCCATGAAAATGTGTGGAGAGGCTAAAGCACATGAGATCTCCAAGACCCATAAATGGTTTGGACAAATTATACCCGGTTTGGGAGATATTAAAATAATTAATATTTTTAATGGAGTTCCTAAGTCTAAACTTAAGAAAAATAAAATATTAATGGGTATTAATATAAAATTGGGTTAGAAGGTTCCAAAAGTCATGGATCAATTCAAATCTAATCTTAGCCATTGATTAGAGATTTAATCTCGGTCGTTGAAGGACCAACGAGAAAAGTATAAGAGGAGGCTTAAGGGTCAATTGGAGAACACACTAGACTGATCAGTCATTTATTTTGTTAGAGCGGGGTTGCTAAGCAAAAGTGAATCAATGATCATCAGCGAGGAACAATGAGTACTGGGCAAAGAAGTACTGAGACACCAACACAGAAGCAGAGAGCTAGAGCAGCAACCAGTCCAAGCCACACAGAGCCCAGCAGAGACATCGCAGAGGCAGAGGGACTGCGTCATCCACGCAAAGGCTGCGGAGTGACACAAAGAGTCCCAAAGGTTGCGCAATGCCTCAGAGGGCTGACACAGAGTCTTGGGGTTGACGCAAGTCAGCATGAGGCTGATGCAAAGGCCAAAAGGGCTAGCGCTGAGCTTAAGAGTCATCGGAGAGGGTTTCATGGGACAGGTTTTCTGAATACCTGTTTCCGAATATAGAGGTATTGTTGCCGTGTATTTTTCTCTGTCGGGTGAGTCGGCTAGGCACCCAGTTGTACTCAAGGAAATACTGCATAATAATAAACCCTCAAAATAGCTGCACCAGTTTTCTCGCATTGGGTTTTTCCAAGGACATTTGTCCAAAAATAACAGTGTCACTTATGTGTTTGTTTTCTTTCAGTTGATGATCTGTAGATGTTGTGACTGTATTTTGTTTATTTCAGTATTTAAATGATTTAAATAACTTGTTCAGAATTTACAAGTAGAAGAAATAAACCAATAGAATATAGATTACTTTTCTAACGGATAGACTTATAAAATTCAACAGGATGTGATGGCCAAGGCAAAGTGCCTAATCCTTGATGGGGTAAAGGATCATGTAGTTCAGCATATTGCGAGAAGAATATGGCAAAGAAAATGTGGGATATCTTGACGACATTGTATCAAGGCACTTCTGTGCAAAGGAAGGCTACTGGAGAATCCACTGTGGTCGTATCAGATGCAGAAGGGGGAGCAAATAGATCACTTGCTCAGCAGGTTGAAGCAGATTCGAGATCAACTGACTTCCATAGGGGCCACGCCAGACCAGGAGTTAATGGTGAGGACCACCCTGAATGCAATCTCCAAGGAGTGTGAGACATTCGTCCAAAGTATTTTGGGCAGAGCGACTCTTCCAGGATGGGAAGAATTGTGGGCAGCTCTTTGCCATGAAGAGATCAGATAGTTGACCAAGGCGAGAAGTAGTAGCAAAGGAGCCCGGGTCAAAAAAGAGGAGTAAGAGGATACGACTCTAGCATCTACTAGGCAGTAAGGGAAGAGGAAGAAGAAGGACATCTCCAAGATTAAGTGCTTCAACTATGGGAAGCTGGTCCATTATGCAACCTAGTGTCCCAGGAAGAAGAATAAGGAAGATGCTTCTGACTCCAAGAAAACGCTGGCTAAGGCGGAGAAGGAGGTGGAGATTGATGACGATTGTGCCATGAGTGCTCATGTACCTCTAAATAAGAGGTGGGATGACATCGAGTTGTAGTCAGGAGGACTACAGGAGATGTGGGGTAGGATCCTCGAGGTACCCAAACTCTTGGAGAATATCTGGCTACGGGAGCGCCGAAGTGACAGTAACAAGATTGTGGATGTCGGTAGAAGCAGATGTGGATAGAGCAACAAAGAGTGCTAGAGTGCAGGGATCTGTAGCAATGCTGAGAGGGTTGCAAAAGTGTGAGAGGCACAAAGGAGGTTGCAACAGTGCAGGAAGGCACAAAGGTGTTTGCAGCGGTGCGAGAGGCACAGAATTTGTTGCAGCAGCAAAGGCAGCAGAGGGAGCACAGAATAGCAGCAGAGAGAGCTTCAGCATCAGGAGTTTCTAGCCTAACAAGGATGTCAGTAGTTGGGTAGTAGATCAGTTACCATCGTCTCAGTAACTTAGTTGCAGTGCAGCAGTAGCAGTGGTAGTGCTATAGGCAGCATGATGCAGAATGAGGAGAGAGGGCTACAATGCAGATGCAGTGTTGGGAGAAAGGACCAGCAGCAACACAGATGCAAAGGGAGCTGTCGTATAGATGTAGCAGTGGCAGTGGCAGAGCCATGGGCAACAGTACATGATGCAACACTGCAAAGGATGTTGGGTAGCAAGTCCAAACATCAGCACAGGTACCAGTGCCAAATGATTAGAGTAATGTTCAGTGGTGGAGCATTACTAGAGCACATTCCTCGCTAAGAGGGAGTGTTGATTTGGGATATAGCATCGAATGTGCTCTAGCCATGAAAATTGGTGGAGAGGCTAAAGCGCATGAGATCTCCAAAACCCGGAAATGGTTTGGGAAAATCTCACCCGGTTAGAGAGATATTAAAATAATTAATATTTTTAATGGGTTCCTAAGTCTAAACTTACGAAAATAAAAATATTAATGGGTATTAATATAAAACCGGGTGAGAAGGTTCTAAATGACATGGATCAAGCCAAATCTAATCTTAATCGTTGATTAGAGATTTAATCTCGGCCGCTGAAGACTCAACAGAAAAAGTATAAGAGGAGGCTTTAGGGTCAGTTGGAGATACACCAAGATTGATCAATCAGTTCGATTTTCTAGAGCGAGGTTGCTGAGAAAATTCGAACAAGTGATCTAAGTTGCAATGAGAAGCAGTGAGTACATAGCAGAGAGGCAGAGATAGTGCCTAAGGATCAGTGCAGTGGCAAAGGGGCTACGCAGAAGCAACCATAGCTACACAAAGGCAGCAGGAGCCACACAGAGGCAGCAAGAGACTGCGCAGAGGCTGAGGGGCCTGCATGGGTGACGCAGAAGGCCAGCGCGCTAACACAGAGAAGAAGAAGGCTGACACGGAGGGTTCTAGAGCTACGCTGAGGCTAGCAGGGCTGACGCAGAGCCTTGGAGAAGCGCTGGAAGGATTCTCATGGGGCAGACTTGCTAAATATCTCTCTGAGAAGAGATATTACTGTCATGTAGAAATCTTTGTTGGGTGAGCCAGTTTGGCACCCTAGTTGTACTCAAGAAATCTGCTTAATAAGAAAACCCTCGGTACTGCTGCACCGGTTTTCCCAAGTTGGGTTTTTCCGGGGATAATTGTCCAAAAATAACGGTGTCCCTTGTGTGTTTGTCTATTTCTTTCAGTTGATGATTTGTAGATGGTTGAGACTGCATTGTGTTTATTTCAGTATTTATATGGTTAAATAACTTGTTCAATAATTAAACAAGTAGGTGAAATAAACTAGATAGTGCAGGAAAATTTCTAACGGATTAGAATTAGAAATTTCAACATTTGAGTGATATGAACTTGAAGATGATGGAATTTTGCGATTCCATGGAAGGATGTACATACCTGATAGTGGGGATCTCCGAAAAAACATCCTTAGGGAAACCATAGAGCATTATATTGTGCACATCTTGGTGTAAAGAAAATGTATGCTGATACAAAGAAAATCTTCTTTTGGTCAGGCATGAAACGCGATATTGTGTAATTCGTTGAAAAATGTCTTGAATGTCAACAAGTGAAGGTTGACCATTGTCGTCCAACAAGTCTCCTACAACCTCACAACATTCATATAATCAAATGGGAAATATTTTTTAAGGATTTTATCATTGAGCTACCTCTTATGCCACAAAAACATAATGTCATTCTGGTTGTGGTGGATAAATTAACAAAAAGCACCCATTTCATTTATATAAAAAATACTTAAGAAGTTGTTGATATGGCTCGAGTATTTATAAATGAAATTATCAAATTTCATGGAGTACCTAAAAAGATCATATCAGATAGAGATTCGCGATTCACTTCAAGATTTTGGACTTGTATGCAATCAGCCTTAGGAACTCAACTAGATTTAAGTACATCTTATCATCATAAGACTGATGGACAAACATAAAGGGTGAACCAACTACTAGAAGATACGTTGATGATGTACGTTATGGACCAACAAACACACTGGGAAAAGTACTTGTCCTTAGTTGAATTTGTATACAATAACAGTTACCACAGTTCAATCGGGATGCCTCCATTTGAAGCATTGTACGACAAACCTTATAGGACACCGTTTAGTTGAGATAGATTTGAAGATCGAGTGATAGTAGGGCCAAAATTAATTCAAGAGATGGAGGAACAAGTAAAGAAAATTAGGCAACGATTGAAAAAAGCACAAGATAGACAAAAGAGTTATATTGATGCTCATAGGACAGGTAGGAATTATGATGTGGGAGATCAAGTTTTCATCCGCATCAAACCCAACAAAATCACAATCCGTTTGGAAAGGAAACAAAGTTATTGCCTCAATTTATTGGGCTGTTCAAAATTCTAAAAAAAAGTTGGTCCTGTTGCCTATCACCTTGCATTGTCATCCCACTTGCATAAAGTTCATAATATATTTCATGTATCTGTATTAAGACATTACATAGATGACAAATCTCATAACCTTCAATGGAAGGAATTGCAGGTATTAAACGAGAGAACCATTTCGGTCGAACCATTACGTATACTAGAATGTAGGGTTCAACAACTCAGGAATTGCCCAGTAAACCAAGTTAAGATCTAGTTGGATAAGTATAGCCCTGAATTGACTGCCTGAAAAGATACAAAGACCATATGTCGAAGATATCCCAACTTGTGTTGATTTTGACAAACTTAAAACTTTATTTTGTATATATTTACTTTATTTTAAGTTGGATACTTGAGACTATTATTTTAGATTATCACATGTAAAAATGAATTTTTATTTTGTTGGTACATAGTGTATGTTATTTACTTAAACTCTCCTGGTACATGGATACCAATATGAAGTATATCATTTAATAAACATCATTGGAATATAGAAATAAGATATCAATATGAAGTTTAGTATTTGATTAACCTTGCTATGAAGTCTAAATCATGAATTATGTTATGGATGAAGACATCTACAATTTTAATTCATTTCTACATATTGGCATGATTGATGAGATGGAAATAAAAGAATGACTACATTTTAATATGAAAGCTAACTTACCGATATATGGGTTGGATATGGCCAAGTACGTTATATAAACACAAAGATCAATATCGTAAATAGAAACATATCTAAAATACTCAAAAAATGTTTTTTTAAATATATTTTATTTTGAATATATTGATGCATATGTTATAATGTATGGACAGATGTTTACATTGCAGATAGCATCATTACCAAAATGACCATGTGATGACAAAAGCTCCAAGAACAATTGAGGCTCAATGAAATTTCATGACAGAGTGTTGACCCTGGTCCCACTAGGAGGGGTGGAGGTATTACCCACCGTTTGTCCTCCAAAACCTGGAGTCATGGGAGGACTGTGCAAGTCACGCTCCCCTAGACGTGTGATAATGAATTCCAGATGCCTACTGGAATATTAGATCGATGTAGTGGACACTATCACCCTTGGGGTTTATGAATGGTTAGATCAGTATAGCTGACGCCATGGCATATTCCAGTAGAGGATGGGAGCGGAAGAGATTAGGAAGGATAGGGTGATTCTAGAATAGCTTGGGACCCTGGCCAGGGTCGGGCTTAACTATTAAAACTATAAACCTATCAATAAGTATTCAAAATATAAATTTTAAAAGTGTCCTCACAATTATAAATGAAAACTCAATTACAAAACACAAACCTTACATGATCACACTAGTCACTTAAGCAATTACTGATATAATATATACAACCTAACTTCGGAAGAATTTTTCTAAAGGAAGGGAGTATGTAATGTCCCATTATGGTTTATAGGCAAAATGGTATTAACATTCATACGATATATGCATATAACTACATATGCATACATCGCATGCTTTGCACTAGTATACTTATTAAATAATTATGAAAGATGTTCAAGTACCTAAATTATTTAAGAAGGGAAGTATTACCTAAAATTCGACACTCTCAAAATATACCTATTAAATATTTCGTAATTATAAGATTATTAAAATAAATTAACACTTTCATGCTTTAATGTTGATATGTCCAAATATTCATTTTATTTAAAGTATTAATTTTAAAAATCTTAAAAGTTAAAATTATCAATTTAAAGTAACAAAACTTGATATATTCTCTATGGTTAACTATTCATTTTATTTAATATTATAATTTAAAAAATTATGATTATGTGACAAATATTCATATCATTTAAATATTATAATTTAAAAAATTTAAAGTTAAACTTATTCTAACATAAACAATCAACCACCTTATATTAACACATACGTATCTCACCTTGAGGCAACACGTAAAGCACATGACTAGTACAGATAATCGGATGAGAGCGATGGAAGAGGGCAGCAACCTCCTAAGAAAAGGTATTTATCCAAGTGCACAGAGACGGAGTGGAAGGGGGGAATTTGGAGAGTTGTTTCCAGAGGGATCGAGAAGGAAATTACCGGAGAGAGTCACAAATAGAGTGAGGAACATTGAGCCTTGATTGATCTTGATGCTTTTGGGAACGGGGGCCAGAGTGCTACAATTATGAAGTATTCTGGAGCTAGGTACCGAGGTTGTGCCCAATTTGGCAGGAAGGTTTGGTCTTTTGCTAAGGGAGCAAAATTGGACTACGACAACCCAGATCGACTTCAACTGTGAAAACCAAGTATGTATCTATGTATGAAATTGGTAAATTCTATCTTAAAAGCTAAATTTTGAGACATCAAATTTTTATTTAGCTAGGTTAAATCCCCCAAATTAGGTCCTTACATTCTGGGTTCTACACCAACCTCGAAGGTATGCTTTCATTATGTAATTGGGTACTTTTACTTATTTATTATGGACACTTTTAGGCATGGATTAGTGGGGGGATTCGGTGGAAAAAATGGGCTTGGTTTGTACTCTAGTCCCCTCGACCAACTTGATGGTTAACCTTGTATCCTAGTCCCGCAGGATCTCTTCTATTGGCTACTAACTTTAGGAGTGGCAATACATGGGAAACCCCAATTTTGGTTGCATGGTCCCGGTTCCCGACATCACATACACCACTCCCCACCACTCATTATAACCCCTTTTTCACATATTTCCCACATTTGTCCATTAGGTCCATAAGGAGTTAGCCTCCCCTCCCCTTGTCCACACTTTGGGTCGGGCCTAGAACTTTGCCCCGAATGTTGATGTAACTAAAAAGAAAGTTAAAGGCATAATTTGGCCACTTACAATAAAAAATGTGCCATAAAATGCAAACAATGGTTGGGACATAAAAATTTAGCACGTGGGTAAAATCCAAACATGATCTCTACCCATTTATCATGGCCATCACCCTCGTTCCTAGGGCCCCTATGTGTGCCCCCTGCATCATTAAGGAACCAATGGTTGTCCCAACCCCTGGTGGGCGATGAATTGCCCAAACTTAAGGGGGTATTCATTGTGATATCATTTGCATCATGCTCTCATCCCCTGGAGCCCCAAGCAGTTATTAAAGAAAAATCAATAAAAGGCAAAAGGCATATGAAAAATGGTGGAAAAACAAAGATCAAGGTAACTCATGTACCACGATTTCTCCCTCCTACATCTATACACCAAAGTGTGGGCTTCCCTCATCATAGCTACCCTTGTACCATGGCATGTGGCTTGGAACCTTTCCGTTAATGCCCCACTGCACTCCACCATTATTTCACATGAAACCTACCATTTGACAGATGTACCATAGACTTGTCACTCCCTTAGAGGTTGAAACCACCTAATAGGGTCCTTGATTAACCCATTTCTTGAACCTGGGGGCATCTGTACATTCTAAATCCCGTTGTGGTAGGGTATGCCACTATGAAGTGCCCACTTGGTTCCATGATTTGTAAGCTCATTTGCTCAACTACACTAATGAATTATTGTACTGGAAGGTGAGGAGACGCATTGGATCTTATACAAGATTGCAAGTGTGCCTTCATCTTGGGGTTTGGTCTCCCTCTATGGGGTCCAAGGCCACTGAGGGTCATATTGGCATTTGTAGGGCGTGCGCTGAGAGCCATGGGCCTCCACTATAGTAGAGAGTAGATAGCCATGCCATGGGATTCTTCAGCACCATTCATTGCTTGCTTGTGTCCGACATATTTGATGATGATGATGCACCTGACCTAATGTTGCACGAAGCGGGGACAAAACGATGACGTTTTTTTGGAAGCGGGGACGCAGAAGCGTCATTTTCCAAAAATCTAGGAAGTCAAGTGTCTGCTATATATATAATTTTTTATATTTTTTTTGCATTTATATTCAAAACTTGCGCCTGCTATATTTATATTTTATTTTATTTTTTTTGCTATATATATTTATATATATATATATATATTATATATATATTATATATTTGCTCTATATATATTTTGCCATATATATATATATGCATTTTTTTATAATTTTTTCAGAAGCTTGACGCTTTGTACGGCCGAAGGGCCCTCCGAAACGCATTTTGGACACACGCTTCCTGAAATTTGCAAGAAGTGTGTTTATCAGCCCAAAATGTGTTTTGAATGGTGCTTCCCCCATACATCCGTATGGATCGCGGATTGGGGTTTTGGTCCGAGGGGGGGGGGCGTTTCCTACAACACTGACCTGACCACCTTGCCCAATCGGCTACACACTTGCACGACATACTTGGGAGTTGATCTAGGGCCCAAATGGGGTTTTGTCTCACCATGGGAGACAAGGGAGGGTTTGCATAATTGTTCTAGCCCTTGCAGATGGGATACATGCTTGTTCGATTAAATTGGAAACCCATGAGGATGCTTTTGTGGCCCCACAACCACTTGGGAGCACCACATGTCATTTTCTTGGAGATTAAGGGGCCACCTCCTTCATAACTGTTATTGGAGCCCTCCTACTCATTTTGGCACGTGAGGGACTTCATTTTGCCTTCCAACGACCCTTATAACTATCTTGATATCATTTCAACTCACTTGAGAGGCCAGTTATTCTTATTATGGAGCTATTTGGTGAGCTTGTCACCATAAGTATTGTTATTTTGCACATTATTTTATTATAGGGGCATCATTAGGCTATATTAAGCTATTCGAACCCCTCAAAGGATTGTATAGATATATGAGAAGTGTTCTCTCACATTCATCATCACTTGGATTTGGGATATATCGTTCTAAAGATTTCAGACCTACAATTTATGGAATGATTTGGATGATTAAATGCATTTTGATGTGTGGAATATTTTTGCTATCTCTCTTAGAGCTTATATTTGGCAAGTTTATGGATGGATATACTCTTTTTGTTATGTAAGTGCTCTTTTCATGCGAATTTCATAATGTTTCATGTCTAATATATGGAATGCTATGTCATGATTGTGAAAATTTCAATACTAAAATCCTATTGCAGCCATTGGAGTTAATTCTTCTAATTGTTAATTAATTTATCAATTTATTTGCTATGGAAAATACTGAATAAATCACACTGCAACCTTCACCAATAAAACTGCGGAAGAAAATAGCACTGGAAATTGAGAAATGCTAGCACACAGACATAAAATTAACACAACTATTTTTGGACAAATGTCCCCAGGAAAACCCAACTTGGGAAAACCGATGCAGTAGATGACGGATTTTATTATGAAGTAGCAGTGAATTTATCTTAGTACAATCTAGTTGTCGAATACTGGCTATCCTACAGAGAAAATACTAGAAAAAATATCTTGAGGGAAATTACCCTCACTCTGGCAATCCCAACACTCCATTGCCACTGAAAATCAAGTCTGCTACACGCTCGGCCTGAACCACTGAAAATCAATACGTCCAACCTGCTACTAACTGGGAAAATGCTTCTTTGGCCCTCTGGAACCTCTGCCCAACCTCAGGAACTGAAAACGTCTTCCTTTCCTAGCAAATTGAACTGCCCAATGAAGCTTCTACGTAGCTTCCTGGAGAAATTTCGGCCTCTCTGCAAATGCATTCACCGGATCTGGAATTCTTCCTCCGACTTCACTGTTTCTGTCCCTCTCTCTCTTTGCTTCCTTCTGAATATCAAACTCTTTCGGCAACTACTGGCTCTTTGGAAAATCGAACTCTCCAAGGACATTGAACTCCTCAAGTGTATTCTCCATCTACCCATTAACTTCTTTTTTATATTCAGTTTCAAAGATGACCATAGCTGGGCTTAAAGATCGTGATAGATTGGAGCGAGCCTCCAACTATGTCATCTGGAAGGCTAGGATGTCCTTGATACTAGATAATTTTGGCCTAAAGACCTATGCATATAATATTGTGGCAATATTGAATGATGCAGATCAACTAAAGGAATACAGGAAAGAGATGTCAAAGGTGAAGCATATGTAATATCCCCAATTTTGTGAGCATGGGAACTTTTCCCAATTTTGGTGATATTAATTAAAAGGGGCAACTAGTATTTTGGAGAAAGGTGGAAATTACTATTTTATTGTAGATTGGCGGCAAATTATTATTTTATTAAAATGGTGGAAAAAGTAACTAGGTGGAAAATGGCCCCCACCAATAAAATAATATTTAAAAGAATATAGAAGGATGGAGAGACAACATAAAAGGAGGGACTCATTTTGTGGATCATCTTTTGACTATAACATTTCACCTTTCATCTTCTCTTGGGGTTATTTAGCACAAGAAGAAAAGGGTTGTTTAGCACCAGGAATTCGAAGTGAAATTCCACCCTCATTTCGGAGAACTTTGAGTGTCTCCCTAGTGAGGTAATTTGGGAGTCCAATTCAGGGCATTCCTTGAGCTTCATTGCAGGAGTTTTCCCAGCTATGCGCATTTCCCGGGCACAGAAGGAGTTCGTAGCACATCATTTGCAGCAGCTACAGTTGGTTGGAGACTCCAAGCTTTCGTTGAGACACTCTTCATAGTTGAGGCCAGAGATTTGGAGCGTTTTGCAGGGAAGCGATTGAGGTTAGAATTTGGGATGAATTTCCCCTCATTTTGGTAATGAGGAGAGCTCACTGGATCAAGTCGCCGCAGGAGCAAGCGGTGGCTTTTTCCAAGGAAAATTGGTTTGGAGAAATAGGGCATTTTTTCGGAGGGGAATTTTTCAAGACTTTGAGAGGTTTTTATTGTCATATTTTGGGCATCCTACTGTAGTGCCCTTTCGTGGGGCGTTTTCTGGCCAAATTGGGTAATTCACACTTGTTGGGGGTCATCAAGGGTTGGTGGAGTCATCCCAAACCCTTTATGGGTTTTCTTGAGTTTAGTGAAAGGCTAGGATTAATTTTACAAAATTTTCTGAGCACTTGTGAGGGCAGAATTCCTATTTCCATTCAACAGCGAGCAACAAAAATTGTTGGAGGAGAGCGCAATTTACTCCAGGACCATTTCCACCACTTGGGTCAATGAGATATTTCTGGGTTTTGTTGGAGCTAGTGTGGAGAGCCTACATTTAATTTTGCAGAATTTTTGGAGTAGATTCGAGGGACGAAATCTCAGTTCACCTACAACAATAGTGGCAGTAATTTACTGGGTCAGCGCAAAGGCTTTTGGTGGAGTCATTCCAGCACTTAAGTATCACAATTCCAACTTGGGTTTCGCTTAGCTTGTTGTAGAAAGTGCATGTTCCTCTTTCCATACTCTTGTACTCCATTATGCTCGGAATAAATAAAATGGCTCAGAATTTTGGTGCATTTTCTCGTGTTTTAATTTCCTGTGTATATGTTGAATTTTGCTAGTTGTTGTTATAGTGCATGTTTATGTTATTCACTTAATATTTCCATTAGGAATATTACAGTGGTATCAAAGCCGTGATCTTAGCCAGTTGTGGGCCTTAAGCCAAGTGATGACAAGACCAAAATAAAAAGCTAAGAAATCATGGGATCCAAAGAAAGGTTAAAATCAAACAACATGTAGAAACCTTGAATGAGGTGATTAGGATGCAACAAATGATGGTTGATGCGGGGGAGTAGCTGATTCATACCACAATTGGGAATCAAAACCATTCTCAATTCTACAACAAATCCACTATGCCCAAAGTTATGGATAATGCATCAAGAGGCAAGACATGATTGCAACTAAAGTGGAGTTATTAGCAGCAAATTGGAGAGCACACCAATCATTGGGACATGACATTCAGGCGTCCCTCTCCTTTTGGGAGTTCAATGAACTAAGAGACATTCACAAATCAATGGGAATTCAATGGAATTATGCAGGGATGACGAGGAGGATCAAGGTATAAGATAAAAAAGTAGTTCAAGGGGCCATGGTTGGCAAGGAGACAGTTGAGCATACACTCTGTTGTCGCGCAGATTGACACGACAACGCTCAGACCGGGGGCTGTCACTCTGATCCCCGATCCCTCCGTTTAAGCCTGTCTCCCGCAGCTAAGGGGGGTAGACCCTGTGAGATGATGAAGACCAACCGTCAACCAGTGGGTTGGGAGACACGAGACACGATAAGACAAACACTAGATAAATTCGATTTTAACAGACCAGTGCCTTAAGAGATTGTTATTAAATCGATTACTTGTTAGATGATTATAGAAACATGAAACGTGAACAATGCTCTTAGAATGACCAAAATGATATCCAGCAACTGAAGAAAAATGAATGCTAACCATTAACTAGACATCATATTCGTATCTCGACTTGAAAATTCAGCGTGAAAGATATAGCATGAAGACAACTGAATCTGGCAAAAATTAATTTTC
>APFE030582846.1:2620-40526 GCA_000404065.3 Pinus taeda | reverse complement strand
CCCTTTAACATAGACCCTCACAAATCACCCAGTTCTGCGACACAACTATAATCTAGCAGATCAAAACACTAGGATTCTTCTAAAATTCCAATGACAAAATCTATCCCGGCTTTGGGGTCAGGTTTGATGGAAAACTCTGCCGATCCGTGGATCGGTGAGACGAAAAACCTTCCGGGACATATATTATCATAAGAAAGTTAGGTCCACCTAGGCAATTTACAAACACGACTCATATATGCTAGGATTATTTACAAAGAATACATGCAGACTCGGTTTACAATTAGATTGATCAAGCTGCTGATGACTGCAGGATGACACGGACATGCTGATCAGGTGCTGCCCCTTTTTGCAAAAAAGATAGGGGGTGTACTGCATGGGTAGTTGACCAGTAGAGGTCAACACACTCGTTGATGAGATGTCGACAGTTGATGAGGTACCTAGTGTTGTGACCGAGTTTTCAGGTGATAGCAATGCACCACAGATTGATGAGGTGCTTGGAGCCATATCCACCGTTGATGAGAAGCCGATAGGTATAGAGGCATCCAGACCTATGACAGAGTTTCCAAACAATAGCTACCTACCATTGATTGTTGAAAATGTTATGCATGATGAACTATCTATAGAGGGGAAGTTAGTGGCTCATGTTGAGCCCATGTTGGAGGAGGAGGAGCAGCCATCCTTGGAGTCGGCCATCCTTGAGGAGCAATTAGGTGCATTGATAGCCAACAGAGTCGTCGTGCTTTCAGACAGAAGTCCCCTTCAGGCATACATCAATGGGGCTTGCAACATTATTAGGCTGCCTCCTTGTGTTGGTGAGAGAGAGGTTGCATTACCTAAGCATATTACATGGATTAGCCAAACTAGCGAGATGAGGCAACACGAGTTGCGCAAGGTGCAACATTCGTTGGATGGATGACTTGCTCCATGTATGGTTGTTCGTGCATTCGATCCCTCTCCCAGGGTTGGATGGCGAGAGATATTGAGTTGGTATTCGTGGAGCTGGCTAGGAGGTTAGATGCATCCATGGCCACAAATCTGTAGAGGCTATGGATTACTAGAGGGGCTCAAGGGGCAGATTGTTGTTGCGATCTAGGAGGGATTCACCATCACATCGTGGAGTCAGTAGGTGATGGTAGTAACTACATAACAAACTCTGTGGTTGGGTGCACACACATTTTCATATCCCCTTCAAAGTTCCTGATAGCACTAGTGCCAAGATGGATTGACAGGGGAGAAGGTAGATTTCATGAGTTGTCATGGCATGTTGGGCATACATGGTATTGTAGGATGATTAGCCTACTGTGGCAGGGGTTGGTAGGAGGAGGTGGCATCAACAGGGCACCAAACAAGGTATTGTATGGAGACCATGCTCTCTCACTGGTATATTGGACACAGGAGCTACTGAGGATAGTATTAGTAGTTTCATTCACGTTAGCATGTGAGGTGTTAGCCCGCTCAAGTCTATCTGGGCAGATGAGGAGATATAACTCACATTGTGGAGGGCTTACTAGCAAAGTGGTGGAAGCGTTGGCACATGTGAGATGGCATATGATACAGGGTGGTACGACAATAGGCAGTGGTACCCAGGGGTGCACGAATATATGCTGCAGAGTCCAGTGTTATGCAGAGGGATGCGACCTGATGCATAGAGACCCAATTTTAGACCCTAGCATCCAGTGTTGTATAGAGGTATGTAGTGATGCGCAGTGGCCTGCAAAGGAGCATGGAGATGCATGGTTGTTTGATGTAGCATTTTGGTTTACATTGAGCAATCCACATCGCATCGAGTACACGTGGGGAGTGCCAAGTACAGTGACACAGACAAGATACGAGACAATACAGGATGGCACAACAGTAGCATGGGGTATCTAGTGGTGTACAAGGATAGGCTGCATGGTATAGTAGCATGTCGAGGAGTATAGGGATACTCGGTCGTATGTATGGGTGTATGATGCTGCAGAGTGGGGTCTTGGAGGGTTGCCTACAAGAGGACTTATGGACGGAGAAACCCGGAATACCTTTGGGTGTAGTTCACCCAGGATCGACAGGGATGCAAATGAGCGATATTAGATGGTTTCCATTGGGACTCACATGCTTGTCCCTCTTCTACATCACTTACAGGCACAACCAATTTGGTTGTTGTCCTTTGACACTTTGGGCGTGAGCGGTGGGGAACAAGGAGCTCACCGAAGATATTTGGATGACACTCAATGCAATAGGGGAGAGACTTCTTAGTGGTGGCATTAGGTTGGTGTTAGTTTTTGTAGCATCGGATGTGTTCTAGCCTTGAAATTTTTTGGAGAGGCTAGAATACATGAGATCTCCAAAACCCAGAAATCATTTCTAGAAATTCCACCTAGAAGTGTCTCATTTAGATTATTAACCAATTTTTAAATATTTCCTAAGTCTAACCTTAGGAAATATAGTTAGTTAATCAGTATTAAATGAGATAAGGTGAGAATCATCTAGAAACTCACACAGATCAATCCAGAGATGATCTTAGCCATTGATTAAGTTTTAATCTTGGTCGTTGGTGCTCATACAGAGTATTATAAGAGGAGGTCGATGTGGTGATAGAGAAATCATCCATTGCAGATACTCAGTTGCCCAAGCAATTCAGTTTTCTCAAAAGCAGCATCTCAGCAGAGAAGATAGAGCCAAAGGATGAGTAGCAGGTGGAAGAGGAAGGCAATAGCATTCCGCAAGGAAGATTTTCAGCTCACAAAAGAGGCAAAGGAGAGAAGGCCGAAATCTCCAGAGGGCCAACATAAGCTCTGTACAGAGAGTGAAGCAGTGAGCTCAATGCAGAGGCTGGGGAAGCTATTTCAGAGGCAGAAAACAGTTGTGGGGTGAGACGAAATTCTCACAATATTTTTGCCATTATTTTCCTCGGATTAGATAGCCAATTAGGCATCTAATTATTGTACCTAGAATTGCTACTAAATATTAATAATAAAACCCTCAACTGTTGCACCGGATTTCCCAAGTTGGGTTTTTTCGGGGACAATTGTTCAAAAATAATTGTGTCGAAACTATTGTGTGTGATAAAATTTCTTAGTTTCTAGTGTTTAATTTTCCGCAATATTTTTACAGTGAAAATTGCAGTTGTGATTTTATTCGTTATTTTCCATAGCAAATAAACTGCATAGTTAATTTTTGAGTTAGAAGAATAATTTCCAGTAGCTGCAATAGATAAAATTTCACATGTTATTAGAGCATATGTGATCATCCAGGAAGCTCAGTAGTGAAGAGGAAAAAGTAGCTGCTCAGAGGGAGTAGCAGGCCAAAAACTTTCAGAGGCAGCGCAGTCCATTGATTGGCAGGTTGAGTTGCTAGGGCAACAGTTCGATTTTTCAGTTACGAGGAGGCAGGAAAATCGAGTTGCCAAAATTAGTGATTTCGGTAGTCAAAGGGAGTAGTTGTAACTCATATTTTCACTGAGCAGATTCCTGGTTGGACGCAGAAGGTTTTGCTGCAGGCTACTGAAGCAAAATCCGAGTCGAGTGGGAAAGAGGAATAACAAACTAAATTTTTCTAGCATACCCATGGAAAGAAGTAACATTCAGGAGACTTCAAATTTGTCTTCCAAATTGGAAGATGAATTTGCTTGCTTCGCAGGATCAACTTCACAGGGAGTCTGGTATATAGACAGTGGAGCATTAACTCACATGATAGGGGTTAGAGAATATTTCTCTAGCTACAAAGAGGAGCAGATGGAATTCTAGATTACTATAAGAAACATAACGAAATGTACTCCAGTAGGGATCGATATCAAAGATTTTCAGGGGAAGTCAGGAGCAAGCACCAGTGCCACAGAGGTATTAGGATTGGGTATAAACCTGATTTCAGTTCCCAATTACAAGACAATGGGTATGACATTCACTTCATAGGGAAGAAAATGTATGTCAAACACCCGAGCTAGAAAAATGTAAGACAAATTGGAGTTCGAAGTAACAAATTGTACGATTACAAATCGACTCTCCAATGGCACTGATAGGCACTGAAAATAGCAGTGGGAAGGAGCTGAATGATTTATGGAAAAGGAGAATGGGACATCTACACCATGGAGCACTCAGGATGCTCAAAGAAACGGTAACAGCGATTCCTAAACTTGGTACTAAGCACGATGATGTGTGCAGAGAATGCGTACTTGGGAAGTACGCTAACACAACATTTCTAAGAAGTGACAACAAAGTTGATGGTGTTTTAGTGTGAAATTCCTAAATCTAACAATCTCAAGAATCCTACTGCAACCAACTGAATGTACTTCACCTAGATTGTAAATTACATTACAAACATTTTTCAGATTTCTTCTTGAAATATTGAAGTAAATTACTGAAGTATCCTACACCAAATTAAATATGATTCTAAAACACAGAAACTGGGCAAGGAAATACAAACACATAGGACACCGTTATTTTTGGACAAATGTCCCAAAAAAAAACCATTCCGGGAAAACCGGTGCAACAACTCTGGGGGTTTTATTATTATGCAGGAGAAAATCTGAGTACAATTCTAGGATACTCAACTAGAATTTCGATACAGAGAGAATACTGGACAAAAGAATGGTGAAATGATCTCACCCTGTCACTAGGAGAATTAGTGACTAATCCTGCTGAACTAGAGGCTCTAGGTCACCCTCTGCGTGGCCTCTACGCAAAGCTGCGACATTATCGACAATTTCTGCGTCACCCCTCCTGGGTATTACGTTGAGCCTCTTCTGGATCCTCTGCTAGCTGACAAAATCAATCTTCTGCCTCCCGGACTCACACCCCGGCTCCCGCAACTGAAACTCGACTTCCCTTAGCAGGAAATGTGACTTCCCCTCATGGAATGCACTGCCTCTGCGTCAGCACTGCGTGGGCCAGCGTCACCCTTTCTCTAGACGTCTTTCTGTCCTCTCTCTCTCTCTCCCTCGTACTCTCCAGAACTTCCTTTTCCCGGATTCTCACTGCCCCTCTGTGTTAAAATTGGCAACTAGGGCCAAACTCCATGTGGGTCATCTTATTTATAGCAATTGATATTTTTCTTGGACTCCTCTCATTGAGAGGTGTAGGATTGATCTAAAGATCATCTGATTCCAATAAGTACTCATGGAGATATGAATTTATTTTTGTTATGGGACAATTTGTCAAGGTCTGCCACCAACCAAATAACCCCCATGTGTGCTCAACGTTTTAGCATAAAAGGAGGTGACTTGATAGTCATTTGGACACACACTTCACTCTTGATTTCTCTCCACTTGTTTTGGGTGTTAGTGGAAGAGAATTCTACGAGGAGGAAGCCCTAGACGCAGGAGGAAAGGAACCTAACATGAAGTCTAAATGCAATCCTAGATGATGCCCTAGCAGCTCTACGCACCTAGATCTAGGACGTATCCAATCTTGTGCAACACGTACCTTAGAAAGAGAACTCGTTGGAGAGTAGAATTATGTGCCCTAGCCGTAGCAAAAGAGGATCTGAAACACCGTGGGTTAATGTTTGTTCAGGGGTCCGTTTTTGGGGACAGAACTGTTGGTGGGAGGGCCAAAGCCCTGTTCTTGTAGGCCACAGCCAAGGCAGGGACAGCGATTTAGTTTGGAGGCTGTTTGGTGGGTGGACAGTCCTCATAAGAGGCTGCCACAAGTCTGTCTATACACCTGTAGGATGTCGTTGTTTTTTTTGGGAGGATAAGTCTGTTAAGGGCATGGATCTACCCTAAAAGAGCAGCATGGAGGGGCAGCCTCCCATTGAAGGGTAGCCGCATTTGATAAGGGTGATTTTGGGCCAGATTTGAGGATGATTAGGGACTGCGTTGTGTTCCCTAACTAGTCCTAGAAATTGCAGCAGTGCAGGAGTCACAAACAACAGTTTTTTGGTATGTGTTGGGTCAAAGGAGTTGACCAGTTTTGGATCAGTTTGTTGAGCAGCCTGTGGGGGCTAAGTTGGGCAATGATACTTGGTGCAACAATAGTACATGGGATAGCAATAATATTTGGTGCAGCAATAGTACATGGGACAAAAATGATACTTCGTGCAACAATGGTACATGGGACAACAATGAATCCGTGTTGTACAATGCAGCATAGTGCACATAGGAGCATAGCATGATGTATAGTGCAAAATAGATAGTGCAGCATGGTGTAGATCAGTATCGTTGGACATTGGTGCAACAATGGGACAGCATGTTAATGATGAGGTATTGCAGCAGCAGGATGATGAGGTATTGCAGCATGCATTTGGGTGCAGCATAGTGTAATGAAGAGCTCAGCATAGTGCAGCAGTACAGTGATGGGTACAGTCATGATTAGTAAAGCATGATGAGATGCAACATAGTAATGATGAGTGCAGCATGGTGCAGCTATTGACATAGATTGTCATTGATGTCAATATGGCAATATTCGAGAAACCAGAGGAGGCAAAACAGAGCATATCGGAGAAGCAAACAGAGCTATCGGAGGGGCAAAACACGGAGAAGCAAACAGAGCCATCGGAGGAGTAAAACAGAGCTATTGGAGAGCTATCGGAGCAATAGATGCCAAAGAATACACTATCGGGAGCTATCGGAGCAATGGATGCCAAAGAATACACTATCGGGAGCTATATATGCCACAAAAGAGTTATAGGAGGCGGAATACACTATCGGAGGCAATATATGCCACAAAAGAGTTATATGCATGCAAATACACTATCGAAGGCAAAAAACACATATATGTATGCAAATACACTATCGGAGGTGGAAAACATAGTTATAACGAAATACACTATTGGAGCGGAGAAATATATATATAGGAAAATACACTATCGGCGGATCGGCGTCGATGATGCCACAGGGCAAGGAAAAGACCCCCGGGGCCATGCGACATGCGATTGCGATGATCAACGATCGCAATATCACATCGCCACGATGCAAAGGAGCAGGGCCCAATTACACAGGCAGACCCGATGGGTTTTATGAACCCGACTGTATAAATTTTGAGTTTCGCGCGTAAAGGTTTTTTGTGTGTATTGACGAGTTTCGGTGCAAAAACTGAAATACAAAGGAAAAGCCCCAAAGTGATAAAGACCGGACCCGATGCAACATTATAGTTGGGCTTAATACGATATGGCATCTGCCATATCGCAAGTGTGTAAGGCCTTGCTGCAGACCCGATGGAGTTATCAACTACTACTTAATATAATATCGTATCCAGTGGAGAATCGGCCATCAGCCATCGGTCATGTCATCAGCGCAACTGCCGATTGCGATTACACATCGGACCCGATGCGATTATAGACGTAGGTGTAATAAATTTGAAGTCCGCCCTTAAGCGGTTCAGTCATGTTTTTCATATATTCCTGTATATTTAAATATTTGTATTGCGCAGGGTTTTTTGGGCCAAAACCCTGTAATAATGCTCCCGATAGTTCAGAGGGCCTGGATGATGTCGATTTCTCTGTGTATTTCGGTCTTCGCCGTTAAATCAATGTGTCCCAGGAGTGTTGGTGAGCACGAAGAGACTGGGGAAGCCGAAAAGCCGGGAAGCCGAAGGACCAGCGAGCGTAGAGGAAGCCAAAGCGATGAAGAAGAGGGAAGCCAAAGGACAAGCCAGCACAAAGGAAGCGGAAGCGAGCGTTGACGAAGCCGAAGAACCAGTGGAATGCGGAAACCAATAGTGAGAGGCATCAGGAACATATAAAACTAGAAAAACAAGGAAAGGTTTTTTTGTGTGTGTATAATCAGAGCAATAGGAAGCCATAGTTCAGGCAAAGGTGGGAGAAGCAGGAGAATAGAAGTGTAGCATAAGCTTAGTAGGCTTGGGAGCTGAGAACAACAACAAAACATACTCTAACAGTTTATAGTAAAGGGTTGGAGCCTGCGGGATTGGAGCCTCAGAAGTAAAAGGATTGGAGTCCTTGGGAGTTGGTGCTCCTAAGTCCAGGACTGTTGCCTTGGCAGAACAAAGTTGGTGCTCTGGAGGTTGAAGCCTCACAAAAGTCCAAGTTGGTGCTTGGCAACTGAATGTAACTACTTACATATTGTATTTATTTCATTGCACTAATTATATTAATAAAAGCATTTATTTCAACAACCTATTTCTGTGTTCCTTATATAAATGTTTTGGTGATAAAAAGGAACAATTAAAAAGAAATACTGATTCACCCCCCCCCCCCCCCCCTCTCAGTATTTCCAACAATTGGTATCAGAGCGGGCTTCTTCATATTAGCCTAACAGCTTGAAGAAGAATTTGTAGCCATGATGAGAAATCACGAAGCATCTGGAAGACCTCCTCTGTTCGATGGCACTAATTTTGGTTTCTGGAAAAAGAGAATGACCTACTACTTAATGTCCCTGGGACCTGAAGTTTGGCATTCGGTTCTAAATGAGTACCCAATTCCTTCCACTCTTCCAATAGATCAAGACCATAGGAAACCCTACATTGCAAATGCAAAAGCCTTGAACTCCATCACTAGTGGAATCACTGATTCCGAGTTTACAAAAGTCATGAATAGTAACTCTGCCAAGGAAATGTGGGATAAGCTAATTGGCTTATACGATGGGGACTCAAAAGTCAAGAAGGCAAAGCTTCAAACTCATAGAAGGCAATTTGAAAGTCTGAAAATGGAAGATGTAGAAGATATTGCAGCATATGTTCTCCGAGTAGCTGAATTGGTCAACTCTCTTAAAGGGTTGGACGAAAACATCGAAGAAAGTACCATTGTTCAAAAGGTCTTGAGATCTCTTCTAGACAAATTTGACTCCAAAATAAGCGCCAGAGAAGAAATAAAGGATCTAGATACTCTCAAGATGGATGAACTCCATGGAATCCTCACTGCCTATGAGATGAGGAAAGGTGGCCCAAGCTCCAAAGATGCAGCATTCAAGGCTTCAAAATCAAAGAAGGGGAAAGAAAGGAATGACTATAGTGATGAATCTGATGTGGAAACTGAATTGGCTCAATTTGTACGAAAGCTGAAGAAAGGATCTAAGCTAAAAGGTAAGTACCCTCTTATCTATTTCAAATGTGGAAAAATAGGTCATTATGCTGCAAAATGTCCTCATAAACATGATAGTGATGATGAAGGAAATTCTAAAAGAATGGTAAACAAAAAGAAAGGGTTTAATAAAAAGAACTTCTTCTCTAAGCAAGATGAGTCTGATGAGGATGAATTTGTAGTCATCAAAAAGAAATCAGATGAGTAAAGTGACCATGATGAAAGCCAAGAGACATTATTCATGGCATTCATAAATGTAGATGAACTGTTAATAAGTGCCAATGAAGAAAACGAGAAATTACAAAATAAAATCATTTCTCTCAAGGTAGAAAACGAGGAAACAAGAAGAAGAGAAGATCTCTTGGAAACAAAGCTAAAAGAAAAAGAAGAGACTTGCAAAGAACGCGAAGCCGAAATAGTATCTTTGAAGAAGGAATTGGAGCAAGTTAAAAAGGGTTGGAAAAGCTCTCAAATACTTGAGACTATCCTAAAAAATCAAAAACCTCAACATAACAAGTCTGGAATAGGTTTTAAAGGAGAATCATCAAGCACTAAGAATACTGCAAAAAGCTATGCCGATGCACTTTCCAGCAACCCAAAAGAAGAAAAAATATATCATCAAAGGCACATCCCAGATCCCAAGAATGAAGAGAGAATAACTCCAAAGAAGAATGTGGATTCGAATCATGGATATTACAACAGATACAAACCAGTATTCCATCAAAGGCCCATCTCAAATCCAAAGAATGAAGCGGGAATAATTCCAAGGAAGGAAGTTGACTCAAATCGTGGCTACTACAACAGGTACAAAACTATCTTTCTTGGACATTGTTTTCATTGTAAAAACTTTGGTCATCAAACCAGACATTGCATGGCTCGCAAGAGTGAAACACCAAAGCTAAAGGATCAAATATTCAAACCATATGGCTTCAAAAGGCAGGGACAAATCAAAACCTTCATTCATTTGATCCCTTGACCAAATTTGATCTGATTTGCTCATTATGCTACAATAATGGACACTGTGAACAAAATTGCCCACTCAAAAGCGGAAAAGCAAGTGGTGAGAATCCCAACATGGATAAATGTGGCCTGGCTTTATATGCTCAGAATAATGAAAATCATTGGTTTGTGGGTAGTGGGTGCTCCAGACACATGACAAGGGACAAAAGGAAGATTGTCTCATTAAGGAAAAAGGAAGGAAATGTATCCTTTGGAAGTGGATCTGCCAAAATTGTGGGAAAAGGAACTGTTACTCTTATCAATGGAAAAGGAAAAGCTCAAAATGCTCTGCTAGTAGACGGGCTCAAACACAACCTCCTGAGTGTCAGCCAAATCTGTGATCAAGGACATAATGTTGTCTTTAGCACCAAAGACTGTGAAATAAGGAACTCTTCCTCAAGGGAACTTGTGGCGAAAGGGGTTAGAACACCAGACAACATTTACATTCTAAACAAGATTCAAGAAAATAAATGCTACCTGAGTCAGACAGATGAAAGTTGGTTGTGGCACAAGCGACTTGGGCATACAAGCTTCGAGAACCTGATCAATATCAGCAAGATTAAAGCTGTACGAGACATCCCAAAGCTATTCAAACCAAATCAAGGAGTATTTGGTCCATGTCAACATGGAAAGCAAACCAGAACCAGCCATAAGACCAAGGAGTTCTCTACATCAAAGCCCTTCGAGACCATTCATGCTGATTTATGTGGACCAACTAGAAATCAAGCACTCCAAGGAGAAAGGTACTTTGTTTTATTTGTTGATGACTATACTAAAATGATGTGGATATATTTTATAAAATATAAATCTGAAGCATTTGAGTGTTTTAAGAATCTAAAAGCTCTTATGGAAAATGAAAAGGACTCAAAAATTAAGTGCCTCAGAACAGATAGAGGGGGAGAATTCACATTAAAAGAATTTAATGAGTTCTGTAATATACATGGAATTAAAAGAGAATTCTCTGCTGCCAGAACACCCTAGCAAAATGGGGTAGTTGAAAGAAGAAACCGAACAATTCAAGAAATGGCAAGAACAATGTTGTTAGCAGCAGACTTGCAGCCAAAATTATGGAGAGAAGCAGTCGGGACAGCTGTCTATACCTTGAATCGAACTCAATTAAGACCAAATTGTGAAAAAACTCCTTATGAATTATGGAAAGGAAGACCTGCTTCAGTAAAGTACTTCAAGATCTTTGAAAGCAAGTGCTTCATAAAAATCAATGATGGCTCACCAAGAAAGATTGATTTTCAGGTTGATGAAGGGATATTCCTTGGATACTCTACACAGAGCAAAGCCTACAAGTGCTACAATATTCAACTAAGGAAAATAGTGGAAAGCATTGATGTAAAGATTGATGAAGACCTTCCAGAAAAAGAAGTTGAAGAACACGAAGTTCATCCTTTCATTGAAGAAGAAGAATCTGAAAAAGAAGAAATAGATCAAGAAGAAGAAGCCAAGGAAGAAGAAGAACCACCTCATACCCGCTCAAAGATGAAGTTTCTCCAGAAATATCATCCAGAAGAGCTGATTATTGGCAATAGAGATGAAGGGATGCAAACCCGAAGAAGGATGATAAGTACACCAAAGAAAAACGATATTGCTCTTCTATCCATGATAGAACTAAAAACATATATTCAAGCTCATTGGGTAAAAGCCATGTGTTGACCACTACGTGTCAACGACCCATAGCAGTATACCCCCTTTTTCGCAAAAGGGATAATCCCTGATCGATTTGTTCCTGCCATCTAGCTATCATCATCAGCTTGATCATGTTATATTGTAAACCCAGTCTGCATGTGTAAATTGTAAATAATCTTAGCAGATCCGTGTCATGTATGTAATTGCCTAGGTAAACCTAATTTTCTGGAGATGATCTACATTCCGGAAGGTTTTTTGTCTCACCGATCCATGATCAGCAGAGTTTTCCTTCAGCCTTACCCCGAAGCCGAATGGATTTTGTCATTAGAATGTTAGGGGAGTCCTAGTGTGCTAGATCGAGTCTATGTAAAAGTGATTTCGGAATAATCCTATCTATTTGATTAGGTTATTTTGTTACAAATTGCTTGATCTGCTAGATTATATTTGTGTCGCAGAATTGGATAGTCTGTGAGGGTCTTGTTCAAATGGGTTTTCCCCCTTGAGATGTAAAAATGTAAAACAATCATGATGTAAAATGTCTTGAGGGTTAGAAAAATAATTTATCCCCTCATAAATCCTAGGTCCTAGGTAATTTTAAATTTTCCAAAGGCTAAATTCGAGGGTCCTTTAAAAAATTAAATTTTAAAAGGTCCAGGAACTAAGGTTAATTGATTATTTTGCTAAATTTTATGCCCTTGGTCCCTAGCCTTAAGTCAAAGTCAAATTTTTAAGGAAATTAATTCAAAATTTTAATTTTTGAATTAATTAAAATGCATTTTATTGATAATTTCGAATTTCCTCGATAATTTAAAATTTCAACGGATGAGATTAAAAGAAATTTTGATCTTCATCAACAGATTTTACGCCCTTGGTCCCTAGGGTTAAGTCAAAGTCAAATTTTTGAGGAAATTAATTCAAAATTTTAATTTTTGAATTAATTAAAATGCATTTAATTGATAATTTCGAATTTCCTCGATAATTTAAAATTTCAACAAATGAGATTAAAAAAAATTTTGATCTTCATCAACGATCGAGATCACTTTGACAAAGATCACTCGAACTAGCCATTGGAGGATTTGTCTTTAAATAGGACGTCAGTTTTCAGTTGAGATCATTCGATCTTTTGATCGTGTGCTAAGTGAAAGCTCTCTTGTAATTTTTCATGGGCAATAAAGAAAGACTTTCAGGTTAATTTCTGTTGGTGTTACTCTTTAGGGAAATGTTGTAAAATGTTTTATTTTTCATGTATAGATTTCCTTTTCAGCCATTGATAGTAGCTTTCTAAAGAGTGGTTTAAGCACAAGTATCTTGCTTGATCACTAGGGTTTGAATGGTAGTTTAAATTTTAAATATAATGGCAGGTATCTCCATTAGATCTGAATTTTATTTTTGTTTTCTCTCTCTACATTAATGGTTGAATCGAGTTGTGCAGGAATTTTTTTTTTATTATTTTGAGATCATCAGGTGTTCAAGGAAGTTTTCAGTTGGAGAGGCCAACTCCCGATTAGCATTTTCTGAAGGGCCCAGCTTGATTGAATCCCGGGCTTATCATTAGAAGTTTTATTGTCGATGCATGAATGGTTTTTTCTGAAGCACCTCACCTTAAATTTAAAATTTTAAAAAATATGTGTGACATAACTATAGATCTGGCTGCTTAGAGCCTCTAGCTTGTAATTACTGTAATTATTTAGCTGGTTTTTTGGGGTTTTAATTTCATCATTGTATATTTTCTTTTTGGATGCTTTGTTTCTGTCATCGCAGGTTGCAGATCTGAAGGGGAATTCTTGTTTGAAGCCAGATCTAGGCCTGAAGGGTAAGATCTGGCCTCAGAACCAGCTTTGGTAGGTGTACGGTTTTGTTGTCCAAGGGTTTTAAATTTTCAAAATCTGGAATTTTCAAGGGTTTCAAAGAAATCTGAAGCAGAGTGATTTCTTGAAAATATTTTAGGGTCTGGTGGAAGTTTTGCAGATTGATTGGCTGCCTAGTAGGGTTTACTGTGCAGTTTCAAATTTTTTAGGGTCCAACCTTGCTACCTTCTCTCGTTTTGCAATCGCTGTCTACTGACTATTTTTTTGACAACCTTATCCAAATCCCTGAAACCTCGCTGGTAGCATTTCAAAATCTCTCCCCTATGTCTATCCCTCAGCCCCCTCCGTCGTTGCCTCATCATATTCCTCAGCAATCTACCATCCTCATGCTCCATGCATACCACCTGCTCATCATTTAAAAACTCATCGAATCACCCTTCGATCTACCATCCCTGTGTTTTCTTCCATCTACCATCCCTGTGTTTTCTTCCATCTACACTGCCACTGCATAACCCTCAGCTCACTCCACGCAGCTTCCATCCATCCCTTTCATAACTCACGCCATCTCTCACGCTGCCAGCATACTCGCAATTAATCTTTTCCCCTTCACCGTCCAGCTTCCTGTGCGCAATCACCTCACCCACAATCATATTTCTTCCACTGCTCCATTGTCTCTATCCACTCCATTGTGGCTCCTTACTTGAGTTCCGTCCCTCATCCGCATACCTGCAAAAAACGAAATTGTTGAAACCCTCCCTTGCTCGACCTGCAGTCTGCTGCTTCTCCCTTCATCCTTCAAACCCGCATTCCTTCCCTCGGCCTTCGCTCGAGCTTTCCTCCTTGTTCCGTCGTCCTGTTTTCCTTCCTTGCCGTCAACCAAACCTGCAAACAACAATACGACTTACGCCTTTGATTTTTTTTTGTATATATGTGTTTTATTCTTATGTGTGCATTAGTTTAGGTTTTAGGTTAGTCTAAGTTTATATTATTATATATATTATATATACTTATATGATATATATATATAATATATTCTTAATTTATGAATTAGTGGTGGGGTAAATCATTAAAATATCAAAAATAAAAAAGGTAAAAAATATAAAGTTTGATTTTTGGTTTCGTTTAAATTTTTATTTTATTTTTTGTTTATTTTGACTTTTGATAAAAATAAATAAAAATAAAAAATAAAAAAAGGGTTAGATTTTAGGTTTTGATTTATTTTGTTCCATTTAGATTTTCATTAAGAAAATAAAAATAAAAAGTAAAAATAAAAACAAAAATTTTAAGCTTAGCACATATCGAGAAATTCACCTAGGGGATAATTAAGTTGTCAAATTTAAATCTCCTTTTGGGTGTCTTTTTGTGTTAAACACTGTTGTGGTATCAGTATTTATCATTTTACTATAGTTTAATGTGCTTAAATTTTTATATCTGAGGATTAACTATTTGAAAGTGGTGAGTTTCCTAGATTTGGGTCATTGAGCATAATCATTTAAATTCTAGGATCTGAACTGGTTAGCTTTTAAATTTCGTGGTTGATTAAAACATTTGCATCTCTTGAAATTTAATTGCTAAGACATTGTTTATCTATAGAAAATCTATCGTCATTGCTTGGATTATTTAATACTCATTACATGCTAGATACTTTGCAAATATTTTCAAGCGATTGTTAAAGAGTTTTTTATATCTTTGTTTCATAGGCAGCAACAGCTAATCAATTACTTGGTTTTCATTTTAGTGAGATCATTAAGTCCATAAGGCACTGGTATTAATCATTTTTTATCAAATTATAAATCTTGCTGAGCCTTAATCAAATATTTGATTGCCTCGTTGTGTCTCCCGTGCTGGTTGATTCCCAACTAGTTCTCCATCATCCCATTTATCCATAGGGTCTACCCCCCTTAACTTGTTGTAGGGAGACCGCTTAAATGGAGAGATCGGGGATCAAGGTGACAGCCCCCGATCTAAGCGTTGTCGCGATGCCTAGACACTCTGCGCGACAACATTTTTTGGCGCCATTGTCGGAGACCGATTTATTGGGCCTGGGCTTTATGACATTCATCATTCATTTTTTTATCATTCATTTGAGCCGACAACGACAACATTTTTTGGCGTCGTTGCCGGAGACATTTTATTCTCGACATTTCAACGACATTTCCTCATCATTTATTGTTTTAATCATCTCATCTTTTCCGCCATTAATTAGCCTATCAAGCGGCACAGCATTTCCTGGCGTCATTTGATCTTTTCATCGCCCTATCTTTTGTCGTCTCGTTGATTGTTTCATCTGCACCTTTAGCACCTGCACATCTCGGTTCGTTTCTTGTTTGGGTGGCGACTCCATTTCTTTTCATCTATTTTTTCTCAGACAAGAAGCCCTCCCTTATATCCGGTTGTTTGTTGCCTTTTGGATCCTAGAGTTAGATTCATGTTCAAGTGGCGACTCCACTTCTTTCATTTCTACAAGAATTTCTACTCAAAGCTACTTCTTGCGGATCTCTTGACTTTCTTGAGCAGAGGTCTCTCTGTATCATCCATTTCGTCCCTCATTATTCATCATGGATTATTCGTTTACCCCGTGTCATTTTACTGATGTTCTCCATGATATTCTGGAAGTGGCCATTCATAAATTGTCTTTGTTCTCGGGTGGTGATTCAATCGCTGTTAGAAAGCATCTATGCAGGTTTTCTCGTATAATGCTCATATATTGTAGTTATCCTCAATATGATCATGAAGATGTCAAAATGCGTCTATTTGTCTTTTCTTTAAAGGGTGATGCTTTGAATCGGTTTAATAATTGTCCTGAAGATTATTTCACTTCTTTACAAGACATCGTTCATGCTTTTAAATATAGATATGGTTATCAAGATAGTTCGCCTTGTGCCCCTAAAATTATGCAACAAAATGAAAGTGATTTTGTGAAGGATTCAACTGTCGATGAAAGATTTCAAGACAATTCTCCATATTAGAATGTGCCATCCACCTGTACCATTGCAGATCAAATCCATGATAGTGGAAAAGCAGGGACAAATTTTCAAATCAGTGTCGACAATGAAAGGGAAAATCAGAAGCAAATTATAGAGGAACTAATGCGGCTGGTAAAAAATATGGAGATTAATCAAGAAAAATTTGTAATTGATTACGTCAATGATATGAGAACTTTATACACCCACCTGGAAAAGCGTGAAAAGGAGATAAAAACCATGAAAGCTAATCATGACAAGAAAATTAATTCTATGCAAAACAAGTTATTAACTATGGATGAAGAAATGACCATCATGACATTCGATTATAACAATCAGTTGGCTACCATGCAAGCAAATCATAAGAAAGAGATAAACTCTATGCAACATTGCTTGATGACCATAAAGGCAAAGAATGACAAAGTAATAAAAGATATGGAAGCTGGTTGAATATGTCTTCAGAATAAGTTATTAAGCATGGAGGAAGACCATGCCAGGGAAATCGGTGCTATGAAGGTTGAACACTTTAGCCACATGGATGCCATTACAATACAGGTACAGAAGCTTCAGCATTAGTTAGAGGATGAAAGAAATAGGGAGACATCAATAGATCAGAAGCCTCCTTATTTGCTGCAGCAAGCTCCATCTTATTATGAGGAGGTCATTTGTTCCATTGAAAAGTGGTTAATTGAAGGTGATCAAGATAAAATTAAAAACGATAAAAATCAGATGCAAGATGAAGAAAGACATGTCACGCATATCTTACATACTTCATCTAAGAGTTTTGAAGCATAAGGTTTCATGTCATCAATGATACACCCTGCCACAAAGAAAAAACACAAGAGAAAGAAAATTAAAAAGTGATTTGATGCATCAAATGGCCGCAAGGAGCTTGATTTTTGGATGGGAAAAAGTCCTACCATATGCAGAATTGGACATGGCACATCCGAGAAACAATCGACAGATTTGCTTGAAAGCAGACAAATGCTCAGTATGCACTATATTGAACGTATCTGATGCCATGGGGCATCTTTGTATTGTATTTCTAACCTTATGCCATGTTATTTTAGTATTTCATTTTGTAGTTAGATTTGGTTTTTCATGTTGTTAGACTAGTTACTAAATGAAGAGTTTATATCTTTCCTATGCTTAACGTTATATGATGATTTTTGGATGGACGCTACTTACGTTTTGTTGTGTGTTGCGTGGATGCAGATTCTGGATTCTCACATTCCTCCAGTGTAGCAATGTGTCCCCAAGTAGAGCCAGATGTTGACCACTACGTGTCAACGACCCATAAGAGTATACCCCCTTTTTCGCAAAAAGGATAACGCCTGATCGATGTGTTCCTGCCATCCAGCTATCATCATCAGCCTAACCATGTTATACTGTAAACCCAGTCTGCATGTGTAAATTGTAAATAATCTTAGCAGATCCGTGTCATGTATGTAATTGCCTAGGTAAACCTAATTTTCTGGTAATGATCTACATTCCAGAAGTTTTTTTGTCTCACCGATCCATGATCAGTAGAGTTTTCCTTCAGCCTTACCCCAAAGCCGGAATGGATTTTGTCATTAGAATGTTAGGGGAGTCCTAGTGTGCTAGATCGAGTCTATGTAAAAGTGATTTGGGAATAATCCTAACTATTTGGTTAGGTTATTTTATTACAAATTGCTTGATCTGCTAGATTATATTTGTGTCGCAAAATTGGGTAGTCTGTGAGGGTCTTGTTCAAATGGGTTTTCCCCCTTGAGATGTAAAAATGTAAAAAAATCATGATGTAAAATGTCTTGAGAGTTAAAAAAATAATTTATCCCCTCATAAGTCCTAGGCCCTAGGTAATTTTAAATTTTCCAAAGGCTAAATTCGAGGGTCCTTTAAAAAATTAAATTTTAAAAGGTCCAGGGACTAAGGTTAATTGATTATTTTGCTAAATTTTATGCCCTTGGTCCTTAGGGTTAAGTCAAAGTCAAATTTTTGAGGAAATTAAATCAAAAATTTAATTTTTGAATTAATTAAAATGCAATAAATTGATAATTTCGAATTTCCTCAATAATTTAAAATTTCGACGGATGAGATTAAAAGAAATTTTGATCTTCATCAACGATCGAGATCACTTTGACAAGGACCACTCGAACTAGTCGTTGGAAGATTTGTCTTTAAATAGGAGGTCAGTTTTCAGTTGAGATTATTCGATCTTTTGATCGTGTGCTAAGTGAAAGCTCTCTTGTAATCGTTTTTCATGGGCAATAAAGAAAGACTTTGGGGTTAATTTCTGTTGGTGTTACTCTTTGTGGAAATGTTGTAAAATGTTTTATTTTTCATGCATAGATTTCCTTTTCAGCCATTGATAGTAGCTTTCTAAAGAGTGGTTTAAGCACAAGTATCTTGCTTGATCACTAGGGTTTGAATGGTAGTTTAAATTCTGAATATAATGGCAAGTATCTCCATTAGATCTGAATTTTATTGTCGTTTTCCCTCTCTACGTTAATGGTTGAAACGAGTTGTGCAAGATTTTTTTTTTTTTTGAGATCATCGGGCGTTCGGGGAAGTTTTTAGTTGAACAGGCCAACTCCCGATTAGCATTTTCTGAAGGGCCCAGCTTGATTGAATCCCGGGCTTATCATTAGAAGTTTTATTGTCGATGCATGAATGGTTTTTTCTGAAGCACCTCACCTTAAATTTTAAATTTTAAAAAATGTGTCGCATAACTATAGATCTGGCTGCTTAGAGCCTTTAGCTTGTAATTACTGTAATTATTTAGCTGGTATTTTGGGGTTTTAATTTCATCATTGTATATGTTCTTTCTGGATGCTTTGTTTTTGTCATCGCATGTTGCAGATCTGAAGGGGAATTCTTGTTTGAAGCCAGATCTAGGCCCTAAAGGGTAAGATCTAGCCTCATAACTAGTTTTGGCAGGTGTACGGTTCTGTTGTCCAAGGGTTTTAAATTTTCAAAATCTGGAATTTTTAAGGGTTTCAAAGAAATCTGAAGCAGATCGATTTCTTGAAAATATTTTAGGGTCTGTTGGAAGTTTTGCAGATTGATTGGCTTCCTGGTAGGGTTTACTGTGTTGTTTCGAATTTTTAGGGTCCAACCTTGCTACCTTCTCTCGTTTTGCAATCGTTGTCTACTAACTATTTTTCTAGCAACCTTATCCAAATCCCCGAAACCTCGCTGGTAGCATTTCAAAATCTCTCCCTTGTGTCCATCCCTTAGCCCCCTCCGTCGCTGCCTCATCATATTCCTCAGCAATCTGCCATCCTCACGCTCCATGCTATATCACCTGCTCATCATTTAAAAAATCATCAAATCACCCTTCAATCTACCATCCCTGCGTTTTCTTCCTTCTATGCTGCCACTGCATAACCCTCAGCTCACTCCACGCAGCTTCCATCCATCCCCTTCATAACTCACGCCATATCTCACGCTGCCAGCATACCCGCAATTAATCTTTTCCCCTTCACCGTCTAGCTCCCTGTGTGAAATCACCTCACCCACAGTCATATTTCTTCCGCTGCTCCATTCTCTCTATCCACTCCATCGTGGCTCCTTGCTCGAGTTTCATCCCTCATTTGCATCCCTGCAAAAAACGAAATTGTTGAAACCCTCCCTTGCTCGACCTGCAATCCGTTGCCTGTCCCTTCGCCCTTCAAACCTGCATTCCTTCCCTTGGCCTTCGCTCGACCTTTTCTCCTTGTTGCCGGCGTCCTGTTTTCCTTCCTTGCCGTCGACCAAACTTGCAAAAAACAAAACGACTTACGCCTTTGATTTTTTTTGTATATGTGTTTTATTCTTATGTGTGTGTTAGTTTAGGTTTTAGGTTAGTCTAGTTTATATATATATAATATATTATATATATATAGATATAGATATATTTAATTTTATGGGTAAATCATTTACAACTTATAAAAATAAAAAAATAAAAGGTAAAAAAATATAAAAGTTCGATTTTGGATTAAATTTATTTTAATTTTTTTTATTTATTTTGACTTTGATAAAAATAAAAAGGGTTAGATTTTAGGTTTTGATTTATTTTGTTCATTTAGATTTTCATTAAAAAAAAATAATAAAAAAATAAAAATTAAGCTTAGCACATATCGAGAAATTCACCTAGGGGATAATTACGTTGTCAAATTTAAATCTCCTTCTAGGTGTCTTTTTGTGTTAAAGACTGTTGTGGTATCAGTATTTATCATTTTACTATAGTTAAATGTGCTTACATTTTTATATCTGAGGATTAACTATTTGAAAGTGGTGAGTTTCCTAGATTTTGGTCATTGAGCATAATCATTTAAATTCTAGGATCTGAACTGGTTAGCTTTTAAATTTTGTGGTCAATTAAAGCATTTGCATCTCTTGAAATTTAATTGCTAAGGCGTTGTTTATCTATAGAAAATCTATCGTCATTGCTTGGATTATTTAATGCTCATTACGTGCTAGATATTTTGCAAATATTTTCAAGCGATTGTTAAAGAGTTTTTTATATCTCTGTTTCATAAGCAACAACAGCTAATCAATTACTTAATTTTCATTGTAGTGAGATTATTAACTCCATAAGGCACTGGTATTAATCATTTTTAATGAAATTATAAATCTTGCTGAACCTTAGTCAAGTATTTGATTGCATCGTTGTGTCTCCCGAGCCAGGTGATTCCCAACTGGTTCTCCATCATCCCGTTTATCCATAGGGTCTACCCCCCTTAGCTTGTTGTAGGGAGACAACTTAAATGGAGAGATCGGGGATCAGGGTGACAGCCCCCGATCTGAGCATTGTCGCGGTGCCTAGACACTCTACATGACAACACCATAGAAGAGGAAATGTTCCAAATTGAGAAGAATGAGACATGGGAACTAGTACCTCATCCAAAGGACAAAAACATTATAGGAACCAAGTGGGTATTCAAAAACAAAATGAATGAAGATGGACAAGTCATCATAAACAAGGCAAGGCTTGTCTGTAAAGGCTATTCACAAATAGAAGGAATTGACTTTGAAGAAACATTTGCACCAGTAGCTCATGTGGAAGCTATCAGGATATTCTTGGCATTTGCTTGCTCAAAAGGATTCAAAATCTATCAAATGGACGTAAAATCAGCATTTCTAAATGGGGAACTCAAGGAAGAAGTCTACATGGAGCAACCAGAAGGGTTTGATCTAACAGAAGGAAAAGCCTTAGTCTATAAGTTGAAAAAGGCTTTATATGGGTTGAAACAAGCTCCTAGAGCTTGGTATGCAAGATTGGATCACTATCTACAAAAACAAGGCTTCAAAAAGGGAGTGGCAGGAAGTAATCTCTACATAAATACGGATGAAGGTAAGTCACTAGTTACACTTGTTTATGTTGATGATCTGATTTTTGCTAGCAATAATGATGAGATGAGCCATGAATTTTCTCAAAACATGCCAAAAGAGTTTGAGATGTTGATCATAGTAGAGTTATCTCACTTCCTTGGACTACAAATATCTCAAACCAAAGCAGGATTGTTTATATCTCAAGCCAAATATCTAAAAGACATGCTTAAAAGATATGGAATGGAAGATTGTGCACCCATGAGCACACCTATGACCACAAACTGCAAATTGAGCAAAAATGATGACTCCCCTCCAGTAGATGCAACTCATTAGGGTCAATAATTGGAGCCCTTCTGTATTTAACTACTACGAGACCCGATATAATGCAGGCAGTAGGAATGATGGGAAGATTTCAATCAGCTCCTAAACAATCCCATTTGTTAGCTATAAAAAGAATTCTCGGATACCTAAAAGGAACTCCTCATTTCGGTCTTTGGTACCCTAAGAGCTCAACTCTAACTATAACTGCATACACCGATGCTGATTGGGCCAGAAGTGTAGATGATCGAAAAAGTACTAGTGGAAATGCATTCCTCCTGGGAGACTGTTTAGTAGTTTGGCTCAGCAAAAAACAAACATCCATATCATTATCCACAGCCGAAGCCGAGTATATAGCTGTAGCAAACTGTTGTACTCAAATACTATGGATGAAGGAAGCTCTAAAAGAAGTCAACATAGGTACAGATCAACCAATTACCATCTATTGTGATAACACAAGTGCTATCAGTCTCAGTAAAAATCCAGTGATGCACTCAAAGACCAAACATATACCAATCAAATATCATTTCCTTCATGAACAAGTAGCTGAACAAAACATCATCCTGGAATATATCAATAATAAGGAGCAGATTGCTGATATTTTCACAAAACCTCTTCCTCGAAAAGCATTTGAACATCTTTGTCAAAAGATGGGGGTTATCTCTTTAGCATCACTCAAGTTCATTCATAAAGATGTTACAGGACAGGGGAGCAGTTCGACAGGGGGAGTCCGTATGCATTCCTTTGCCATTGATATCAAAGGGGGAGAGCAGAAGAATATTGCCATCAATAACAAAGGGGGAGATTGTTGACATATATTGTCATTGATGTCAATATGGCAATATTCGAGGAGCCAGAGGAGGCAAAACAGAGCATATCGGAGGAGCAAACAGAGCTATCGGAGGAGCAAACAGAGCTATCAAAGAAGCAAAACATGGAGGAGCAAACAAAGCTATCGGAGCAATGGATGCCAAAGAATACACTATCGGGAACTATCAGAGCAATGGATGCCAAAGAATACACTATCCGAAGCTATATATGCCACAATAGAGTTATAGGAGGCGAAATACACTATCGGGAGCAATATATGCCACAAAAGAGTTATCTGCATGCAAATACACTATCCGAGGCAGAAAACATATATATGTATGCAAATACACTATCGAAGGCGGAAAACAAAGTTATAACGGAATACACTATCGGAGCGGAGAAATATATATATAGGCAAATCCACTATCGGCAGATAATACACTATCGGTGGATCGACGTCGGCGATGCCACGAGGCAAGGGAAAGACCCCCAAGGCCATGCGACAAGCGATTGCGATGATCGACAATCGCAATATCGCATCGCCGCGATGCAAAGGAGCGAGGCCCAATTACACAAGCAGACCCGATGGGTTTTATAAACCCGACTGTATAAATTTTGAGTTCCGCGCGTAAAGGTTTTTTGTGTGTATTAATGAGTTTCGGTGTAAAAACTGAAATACAAAGGAAAATCCCCAAAGCAATAAAGACCGGACCTGATGCAACATTATAGTTGGGCTTAATACGATATCGCATCTGCCATATCGCAAGTTTGTAAGGCCTTGCCGCGGACCCGATGGAGTTATCAACTACTGCTTAATATAATATCGTGTCCAGTGGAGAATCGGTCATTGGCCATTGACGATGTCATGAGCGCGACTATCAATTGCGATTACACATCGGACTCGATGCGAATATAGACGCAGGTGTAATAAATTTGAAGTTTGCCCTTAAGCGATTCGGTCGTGTTTTTCATATATTCCTGTATATTTAAATATTTGTATTGTGCGGGGTTCTTTGGGCCAAAAGCCTGTAATAACGCTCCCGATAGTTCAGAAGGCCTGAACGATTCCAATTTCTCTGTGTATTTCGGTCTTCGCCGTTAAATCAACATGTCCCGGGAGTGTTGGTTAGCACGAAGAGACTGGGGAAGCCGAAAAGCCAGGAAGCCGAAGGACTAGCCAGTGCAAAGGAAGCCAAATCGATGAAGAAGAGGGAAGCCAAAGGACAAGCCAGCACAGAGGAAGCGAAAGCGAGGTTGAGGAAGACGAAGAGCCAGTGGAACACGGAAACCAACAGCCAGAGGCATCAGGAACATATAAAACAAGAAAAACAAGGAAAGGTTTTTTTGTGTGTGTATAATCAGAGTGAGAGGAAGCCATAGTTCAGGCAGAGGTGAGAGAAGCAGGAGAACAAAAGTGAAGCATAATCTTAACAGGCTTGGGAGCTGAGAACAACAGCAAAACATACTTTAACAGTTTATAGTAAAGGGTTGGAGCCCGCAGGTTTGGAGCCTCAGAAGTAAAAGGATTGGAGTCCTTGGGAGTTGGTGCTCCTAAGTCCAGGACTATTGCCTTGGCAGAACAGAGTTGGTGCTCTGGAGGTTGAAGCCTCACAAAAGTCCAAGTTGGTGCTTGGCAACTGAATGCAACTACTTACATATTTATTTATTTCATTGCACTGATTATATTAATAAAAGCATTTATTTCAGCAATCTATTTTTGTGTTCCTTATATAAATGTTTTGGTGATAAAAAGGAACAATTAAAAAGAAATATTGATTCACCCCCCCCTCCCCCTCAGTATTTCCAATAGCAGCACTGTGAGGTGCGGCATGATGATGAGGAGCAGCACAATGATAGGTGCAGCAAGCCAATGGAGTCACCTTGGAGAATCAATTGAAGCAACATGTCTTCAGCTGAGTTCAACTACCTCATGTATCATCTCCTTAGAGATGATCTATGCTCTTATTTAGAGAAGTCAAAGTGTTGACTTCTGTTGTATATGTACTATCTCTCTCTCTCTTCTGAACTATTGAAGAACATATAAGGTTTCCCCACATTAGGGTTTGTCCCTTGCTAGCGCCACATCTTGTGTCCTCTTGTCTTGGCTTGTCTTTTGCGATTTATGTTTATGTTCTATCTGCAATTTACTATTACGTTGATGTGATTGCTAATCTGGAAAAGATATTGAGCTAACTGTGAAAATTGAAATAAATTGCTCTAAGCATAGAACATACCTAAAATTAACACTCTGCAGCAAGAAATCTCCTCAATTGATTTTTCCTCCTGAGAACTTCTCACTTCAGAAAAGCGATTTCTTGATCTCTCTTGGTGTATTTTCCAAATGATCCTCAAGCCCATTCTTATATTTTCCTGTTGGACAACCAATGGCCTAGATTAACTCCTAATCAAAGGCTCATATCGTTTTGACTTGATCTCTGTCTTTATCTAGAAGATTCACCCACAATTAAATTAATACATATTAATATTTTAATTTTCCTAAGTTTAGACTTAGGAACCCCATTAAAAATATTAATTATTTTAATATAATCATCTCTGGGAGAAATTTCCTAAAATGGTTTCTGGGTTCTTTGGAATGCATGTGCCCAAGCCTCCCTGCAAAATTTGAGGCCTAGAGCACATCCAAAGCTACCCCAAATCAACACTCCCTCTTAGCGAGGAATGTGCTCTAGCTATATACTATTGTTGCATACTGCTCTATCTCTGAAGCATCATCCTCCGCGTTTTTGATGTCTAACATGTTGTCCACCAACTACTGCACTACTGTTGTAACTGTACTGCTACCTTTGACACTGCCACTGGAAATGCTACATCTGTACTACAACTCCCTCTCAAATGTTGCATATGTTATGCTGCTAGCATTGCCACTGCTAACACTGCATCCGTACTGCAACTCAGTTGCTGAGAGAAGCAACTGAAAAACATCCAAAACTAGACAAATATCCAGTGGATACACCTCGGTGTTGAAAGCCTGACTGCTGCTAGTCCCATGTTGTCCTCTGAAGTCACTGCATTGTTGAACCTCTGCATTGTGCCTCCACACATGACTACCTCTCTGCTTTGCGCTGCTCAAGTTCTGATGCTACTAACTACTGCATCTATCGAATCAACACTCCATGGCACCAACTGGAAACTCCTCCATCCCGCTACTACTGATCATGGGCTCCCGTAGCAAGGTATTGATCCAAGAGGTCCAGACTCCTCAAGGATCCTGCCCATTTGTAGCTCTATCGAACTACAGTTCTAAATTAGCCCACCTCCTTCCTGGAGGTATATTGCTTGTCATTGCGAACTACTCCTCCTGTTCAATCTTTCTGGCTGCAACCTTAGGATCGTGCTTCTCATCCTTGTCCTTTTTCTTCAAGGGACACTGGGATGCATAGTGGCCCATCTCGCCACATCTGAAACACTTCACCTTGGAGACGTCTTTCTTTCATCTCTGTTGCCCCTGCTGCCCCTTCGATGCAAGGGTTGCATTCTCCTCCTCCTCCTTGGGCTTCGACCCACTGTTGTCGCTGCTTCCGTCAAGTTTGACCTTGACCAGGTCTTTCCTCAACCCCTCTTGTTTTAGAGCTGCCCACATTTCATCCCAATTAGGAAATGCTGCTCTGCCCAGGATACTCTGGACAAAGACTTGCCACTCATCCAAGATAGAATTTAGGGCCAGTATCACTAACTCCAAATCTTGAGGTGTATGCCCCATAGCCGACAACTCATCACGGGTCTCCTTCAGCTTCATGAGGAAGGGATCCACACGTTCTCCCTTCTGCATCTGCGTAGATCTCAACTACTGTTCCAAGTACATCATTCGTTGCTTGGAAGATCCCTGATACAATGTGGCCATAGCATTCCACATCTCCTTAGCAGTTGCTCTACTAGCAACGTGGCACACTATGTGATCCTTGAATCCATCTAAGATCATCCTCTTCGCCTTTGCCATCTCATCCTTGTACTTCTTTAGCAGATCTGCATTTGTAGGTTCAACTACCACACTATCAACATACATCTTGAGGACATGCTCATCTAGAAGGAAAGACGTTCCAAATTTCCAAATGACGTAGTTGGAAGCTCCGTCCAACCTGTCCTGATCCCTCAAGCCACCGCTTTCCATATCCTATGAAAACTGTCAAACAAATCCCTCTTTCTCCCTACTACATAGCTTCTAGGCTAGCTTACGCACTCTCTAATGGAGCTGGTAAGTTTGTTGCTCCTCTGCTGCCCAGCAAATGAGAAATATTGATTTCCTCGGTAATAAATCACTGAGGAAGTATTCCCTCACTATGAGATCTTCTTACTTCTTCTGACGACTTTTCAGCCCAGCACTCGGCTTGCAGAAAACTACGTCCCTTTAGCTCTGCACTGAGGCTCTGCGTGGCTCCCTATGTCTTGGAAAATTCTCGATCCAACAGTCTTATCTCTCTGTCGGCTCACTCAGAGATATAGCCCTCCTGGCTAGAACTGCGCAATCCCTCAGGGGATTCGAACTTCTACTTGTTGCAACAAGTTGGCCTTTTCTTTTGTGCTAGATCTGCTCTTCCTGTTTCACATCAACAACTTTGATACCATGTGAAAATTCCTAGATCTAACAATCTCAGGAATCCTACTGCAACCAGCTGAATCTACTTCACCTAGATTGTAAATTACATTACAAACTTATTTCAAATTTCTTCTTGAAATATTGAAGTAAATCACTGAAGTAGCCTACACCAATTTTTTATTTACTTTTATATTGTTTAGCATTAGGTCAATTTTGAGGTCTAAAATGAGGCTCCTAAGGAAACTAATAAAATAAGACATGATTTTTTGAAGGGAAAAAATAGAAAACAACTTTCTTTTATTGTATTTTCAACTTATCTCTTTATAGGTTTACTCAAATTTCAAATGCGGGCACTCATTGGATGCGGAATCTAACACGATTTTTCCATGTATTTTCAAGTTTTCTCAGTGTGGATCTACTCAAAAGTATGCAAAGTGTGTACTCGCTGGATGTGGAATCTAATTCCGCATCTAACGATTGCCCACACTTGAAATTTAGGTAAACTTATAAGAATATAAGTCAAAAATACAATTAAAAAAGAAGAGCTTTCTTATTTTCCCTCTTAGAATATTTACCCCTGGGATGACATCATCATCTTGAATTCTATTGGTTCTTTTAAAGTTAATTTTGTTAGTACCTTTTTCATTTTGAGGCTTATTTGTTACCTCAAAATTCCCCTATTGTAACAAAATGTATGTAGTTTTGCTAGTGCTAGTAGGGTTTGTGTTCGTGAATCCCTTTCTTTGTATAAAATGGCGGATGTACATTTACTTTTTATAACAATAATTACATAAATCACTTTATTAAAAGAAATATTATACATTTACAAAATATAATGTATTTGACACTTTTTATCATCATCGCTCCTTTTTATAGCAATAATCATTTTACTCATAATTTATAACATTTTACAAGTTTGAATGCATGAGTAAGGTCCAATCACAATGGCTATACCTTCAAGAGTTGAAAATGCCCTTAGAACAAATGTGAAGGTGGATGGGAAGCGAAATGGTTGGTCCACTGCTATTGAAAACAAGTCCTGTCAATAACATAAAGAGACAAAATATTTTAGATGCTTATGATAAAATTATAAAATTTATTATTGGATATATAATGTTGATAAATAATGTGATGAAAATCTACTTTAATTTCATTAAAATACTACATATATCTAAAAAATCAATAAAAAGAAATACAACACTAGTCCAAAAGAATGAATATAGCACTATAAGTCCAGGAGGACACTATAATAGATAGTTAATATAAGAACACACCACTGTAGAAAATCATTAATGAAGATGAAAAATATAGATCAGGTATTGAGGACCAACTTCCTAACTTGGAAAATAGAAGACAAGATCACTATTATTAAGGAAACATTTTAGTAGCTAATATTTATCATTTGGCCAAGTTTTCATATTTTTCCTTAAAAAAAAATTGGGGAAAAGGTTGTTGATATTAACAGAAAAAAACATTCACAATACAATAGTAATGTACAAAAGGTGTATAAAGGGTATCCTTGAATGGAATTCATATCAAGGTGCTTGTAGACATTGTTAAGCCATCTCTTGGTCATTATGGTTGAGGTAGAGGAGATACCAAAAAGGGATTTAGCTACAAGAGAGCTTGGAGCAGAAGTGGTATTTGGAATTTTTTTTTTCTTTTACTGGGAGGAATGGCTCCTTTGGACTTGCTACTAGAAGTTCTTGTATGGGAATATGATTTAGGATTCACCAGATGAGAAATTCTAGCTTTGGCTTTGGGATGTCATCATCAAAATATGTTGACGCATAGACTTTGATTTTCAGGAGGAAAACACAACTCCTCCTTGACAACGACGCCAAAAATGTTACCACAAAATCTAGCAAGCCTAGTGCAAAGCCCCACTAGGTAACCTAGGTTTTATGGCATCAAAATATCAACCACCACTATCACCTATGTGGCTTCCTTATAGAAGATCACTAGAAAGGTATTTAATTATGGAGGACTTAATGGTGATGCATGGTCTAATGATTGAAGGAAAAGCATCGAGAAAGCCTTGAAAGGCTAAGATAAGAGTTTCCTAAAGTTCAAATACACTTCCATAAGATCTATGTGATTTAGAAGAGAGTCGTTATAAATTAGGGTTTATAAGATATGCACATTTAGTGCACACAATGCCATCTAGAAGCTCTAAAAAGTATCCTATGAGGGATATGATTGTAATATCCCCAATTTTGTGAGCATGGGAGTCACTAAGGAATTTTGCCCAATTTTAGTAATATTAATTAAAAAGGGGAAATATTATTGGAGAAAGGTGGCTAGTATTATTTTATTGGAGAATAGTGGCACATTATTGTTTTATTAAATGGTGGCAAACGTAACTTAGCGGAAAATGGCCCCCACCAATAAAATAATATTAAAATAATGAGTCTAGAGGCACGAGGAGAAATTATAAAAGGAGGATGGACTCATTTTGTGGATCATCTTTTTGACTATTAAACTTAACATTTCATCCCATCTTCAGAGGACTTCGAGTGCCTCCCTAGTTGGAAATTCAGAGAGTCCATTATTGGGTTTTCATAGAGCTTCATCAACGACAATATTCCCAACTCAGTGTATTTCTTGGGCGTAGAAGAAATTTGAGTTATTCATTGTGGTCTAGCATACAACGAGTTGGAGTCTAGGTTAATTGCAGGACGATTTTCCTAGTTGGAGCCAAGAATTTTGTGGTGATTTTGCACGGATAGAGAGCAACAAATTTGTGGGAAAAAATTATCTTCATTTGGAAGTGTGTAAGGGTTCCTAGCATAGCCTGCACAAGGGAAGAAGGGAGATGAATTGTGGAGAGATAAGTGTTGGAGATAGGAGGTAAGTGGAGGATTAGCCAGAGCTAGGAGAAATTTCCCATGGTAGATTTGGGCATAATTCAGTACTATGAAACTGTGGGGCATTTTCTAGCCAGGTTGGGCAATTTTACTTGTTTGAGTTCACTAGGGGTTAGTGAATTCAGCCCAAACACTTTTTGGTTTTTTGTGGGTTTGGTAAGAAGAGTCTTGGGCTAGTTTCGCTGAATTTTCTAAGAAGTATTTCCAGCAGAAATTGGTGTTTCGGTTAGCAAACAACGACAAAAATTATTCAGGAAGGGCGTAGTTTACTCTGAGACCATTTCCACCACTTGGGTCTGTCAAATGTTTCTGGGTTTGGTTGGGCTGATTGAGGAGAGGTGCCAGCGAAAATTTTAGAATTTTCTAAGCACATCTAAAGCCAGTGCATCCATTTCCCTTCAGCACCGATGTCCAAATTTTCCAAGGCAGCGCAAAGATTTTCTGGGTTGAGTCATTGCAGCTTGTGGGCATCTTACTCCCACCTAGGTTTGTCATTTCTTGCTATAGAAAGCTTAGGTACCATTGTTCCACTCATTTTGTACCCAATTTCATTCAGATTTAATAAAATGACTCAGCTTCCAGTTATTTTTCCTTGTACAAAATTATAATTTGTGGATGTGTGTTAAATTCACTTGTTGTTCATAGTGCATGCTTCTGTTTACACTTAATATTTCCATTTAGGAATACTACAATGGTATCAGAGCATGATCTTGGCCAGTTGTGGGGTAGCCAACAAGATCATGGAAGATTTGGGCATGTATGCGTTGTGATGGGTGAACCATAAACAAAAGTATTGAGGAAAAAATGACCCTCACCCACTTTGATGGTTCATCTAGGAGTTCTGTCAGAAAATGGGTACAAGAACTAGACACCTATTTTCGGCTCAACCCCATGAGGGAGGCGAATGCTATTAGACATGCCACTTTTCACTTGGATGGAAATGCTATGGAGTGGTGGTACCGAGGTTTGATCCCTTTGGGTCATCCACGTACCACATCCTACACAAAATTCACACAGAGGCTCATGGAGAGATTCGACCGAAATGACACGAGACCCCCTCAAAGGGAGTGGACAAGACGAGGATAGTTAGAGGGTGAGACCAGGGGGCATTTCTGTTGGTGGAGATTGGGATTTAGATGCCAAGAGCTTGAGGAGGAGGTTGAACTGGAGGACACGCAGGATGGTGAGGGGCACATCGATAGAGCCAGTTTGGCGCATGAGATTGGAGACCTCTTTGATAGCACCAGTTAGCACCTTGATGGAGATTGTAGAGCACGTCCCATCTGTTGATGAGGTATCATTCCTAGCTGAGGTGCCAGGAGACACAGAGGTCCCCAAAGCCATGACTGAGTTCCCAAATAGTACCCACCTACAACAACATGGGGAACACACACAGGACCGTGAACTAGTCATTGAGGGGCAGGTTGTGACTCATGTTGAGCCCATGGTGGAGGAGGACGAGTAGTCATCTTTTGTGCCAACCACCGATTTAGAGCATATAGATGCATAGACCGTCAACAGAACCACAATACTTCCAGACAGTAGCTCTCTTTGAGATTATATAGGTGGGGCTTGCAAAATTGCTAGGTTACCTTTGCACAGTGGAGAGAGAGATGCAAAATTACCTCGACAAATTTTATGTGTCGACCAGATCAGTGAGAGGAGGCAACATGAGCTGCGTAGGGCGCAACATTCACATGATGGTTTTCTATGTACTTGGGGGCTCTTGCATTTGATCCCTCTCACGAGGTTGGGTGGCGAGAGCTATTGAGTTGTTACCTAGTGGGGCTAGCTAGGTTTTTAGATACATCCATGGTCAGGAGCATAGTTCAGCAAGGGCCATAGTTTTCTAGAGGGCCTCGAGGGCTAGATCATCATTGGGATCTAGGTGGGACTCTCCACCACTCCATGGATTGCGTCAATTGTGGTATTGGCAAGATGGTGGATCCAATGATTAGACTCACCCCCATTTTCATATTCCCACTAGAGTTCTAGACAACACTAGTGATAGGTCAATCTGACAGAGGAGCAGGTAGACTCCATGAGTTGTCTCGGCATGTTGGTCGTGTGTGGGGGCATTGGATGATCAGTGTAGCTTAGCAGGAGGTTGACAGAGGAGGTGGCATCGACAAGCCACTAAACAGTTCCTTGTATGGAGAGAAGGATTTCCCATGGATATAGGTGGCACAAGGGTCACCAAGGAGCAACGCACTAGTGACACCCCGACAAGTACATAGGGAAATTCGCCTGTCAGGTCTCTCAAGGAGGATCAGGAAGGGAGGTCCACTCATCCGAGGTTATGGAGATAAGAGAATGGATATAGTGATACTAACAGGACGCAGACTGATACTTACTTACATAGTTTTAGACCATGGCATCCAGGGATGTATAAGGGCATGCAGTGGTGTGCAACAGTGTTCAGAGGAGCACGAAGGTGTGCAGTGGTGCATAATGGTGTGCAAGGTTGCACCATGGTGTAGGAGGAGCAACTCACATCATAGTGCATTTCCTCATAGAGTGATGGACACATCGATACAGAAGGGATATCAGTTGACCTGGGATGATGCTGCGGCATGTAGTTGTTGAATTGGGGTAGCATTGAATGTGCTCTAAGTCTCAAATTTTGCAAGGAGGCTTGGGCACATGCATTCCAAAGAACCCAGAAACCATTTTGAGAAATTCCACCCAAAGACGATTATATTAAAATAATTCATATTTTTAATGGGGTTCCTAAGTCTAAACTTAGGAAAATTAAAATATTAATGGGTATTAATCGAATTATGGGTGAATCTTCTAGATAAAGACATAGATCAAGTCAAAGCGATATGAGCCTTTCATTAGGAGTTAATCTAAGCCATTGGTTGTCCAGTAGGAAGATATAAGAAGGGGGTTGAGGGTCATTTGGAAAACACACCAAGAGATCAAAAGATTGAATTTCTGAAGTGAGAAGTTCTCAGGAGGAAATTTTGATTGAAGAGATCTTTTGCAGTAGAGGGGCAGGGATAGTGATCCATAGGAAGATTTCCAGATCCGGAGAGACAGTAGCAAGAGGTTGAGTTATTCCTAGTGCAGGAACTTGCAAGTGCGAGAACACGCGAGTGTAGGAACCTGCAAGTTCAAGAACTCACGAGTGCAGGAACATGCGAGTACAGGAACGTGCAAGTGCAGGAACTTGCAAGTGCAGGAATGCGCGAGTGCAGGAACATGCGAGTGCAAGAACGTGAGTGCAAGAACGTGAGTGCAAGAACATGCAAGTGCAAGAATGCGCAAGTGCGGGAACACGAGTGAAGGCAACACGAGTACTGAGGTTGCTTAGGGAATATCTCTACCAAATTTTCTTCTTGTTTGGATTGCCAATTGGGCATCCATAGATGTACTCAGATTTCATTGTTGCATAATAAAATAAAACCCTCATTGTGCCACCGGTTTTCCCAAGTTGGGTTTTTCAAGGGACAATTGTCCAAAAATATCGGTGTCCTATGAGTTTGTATTTCCTTGCTCAATTTCTATGTTTCAGAATCATATTTAATTTGGTGTAGGCTGCTTCAGTAATTTACTTCAATGTTTCAAGAAGAAATCTGAAATACGTTTGCAATGTAATTTAAGATCTAGGTGAAGTAGATTTAGTTGGTTGCAGTAGGATTCCTGAGATTGTCAGATCTAGGAATTTTCACATGGTATCAGAGATGATGATGTGAAACAAGAAGAGCAGATCTAGCACTAAAGCAAGGGCCAACTTGTTGCAGCAAGCAGCAGTTTGAATCCCCTGATGGATTGCACAGTTTTAGCCAGGAGGGCTATATTTTCGTCAATGTCTCTCTCTAAGTGAGCTGACAAAGTGGTAAGACTGTCAGATCGAGAATTTGCCAAGGCAGAGGGAACCACGCAGAGCATCAGCGCAAAGCTAGAGGGACACAGTTTTCTACAAGCTGAGTGCTGGGCAGAAAAGTCGTTGGAAGAAGGAAGTAGATCGCATAGTGAGGGAATAGTTCCTCAGTGATTTCTTGCCAAGGAAATCAATATTTCCCATTTGCTGGGTAATAGACTTACCAACTCCATCAGGGAGTGCATAAGCCAGCCTAGAAGCTACGCAATAAGGAGAAAGAGGGAGTTGTTCAACAATTTTCGAAGGTGTAATATCCCTTATTAGGGATATCCCTCAAACACAAGCAAACTCCAACCAGAGATGGACTGGGAGGGCATTTACCAAATATGTCGCCTCTGAGAAGAGGACGAGATCTGGAGGCTACCTGGCCCTTTCCAGATTCTGTCTAAGAGTATAGGAGAAAAACAACAAGTGGTATAGTAGCCAGGAAGCTCAAAGAGATAAAAATAACAGTAGTGCAACAGACAATAATCTATACATGGAATATAAGCAAATACTCGAGAAATGCAGAGAGAAATGCTAAGCCATTTTATTATACTGAGTAATGAAAGAGTACAAGAGGTGATAAAAAAGATAACACCTCGACTTGCACAAGGCAAGTGAAGAAATACACTCAGAATGGTAAGGAAATGGCCTCTCTCTGAACTGCGTCCAAGCTGCCAGAGAACTGTTGTCAATGTTTTAAAAATCGGCCGATTCAAAACGGAAACGGCCGAGTTGATCCGTTTCATTAAAAAAGAAATTGACTTGATTAAGGGAACGGTTCGGGAGGCCGAGTCATGGCTGACTCGCGAGTTATTCATGATTTGGCCGAGTCAGCCATGACTCGGCCCAACTTCGACCGTTCCTCCCGCAATAAACTCGCGCCAAAGTCATAACCTGGCGGCCCATAACCCCCAATAAATTATGATTTGTTCATATTTTTTATGAAAATTTCAAGTGTTTTCCTTATGGAGGACTCCAATTGTTTTCTATGAATTAGTAATGTTTATTCTTGGGGTCCATTTCCCCCTCCCAAACCCTATTTAACACACTCAAATGCTCTCATTCTCTCACAGCCATCTCATGCATTTAAGTGAGAACTTCTTTGAGAGTTAGTGAGCAGTTCTTGAGCTTGTTTTTGGAGCAGCAATGAGGAGTCTTGGGCAAGCATTGTAGCTGGAGTGAGGAGCTTCTTGGGCAGCCATTTGGAGCAACATTGAGGAGTTGATTCTTGGAGCAAGCTTGAGGAGGCAGTTTTGCCTGGAATTATTTTTTTTCACCTCTACAAATCTATTTTTGCTTATTAAATTTTAGGTGCATATCTAGAAAGCCTAGAGAGTGGTTTTTGTGAAAGAAATGAACATTGAATCAATGTTTTTTTTTTCATTTTTAGATTGTTTGCTTTCATTTCCTAGTCAAAAAATGGCACCTAGAGCGAGAGATCCCGCTTGGGCATATGTTGAAATGGTTGACAGTCAAATGCAATGCAAATTTTTCCATTGGAAAATTAAGGAAGGTCCTAGGGGCATTAATAGGTTGAAACAACACTTGGCAGGTATTAGAGGCCAAATTACTCCATGTACCTCACCAGAAATTGGGGACATTAGGAAGCAATTATTGGCCAGCTTTGAGAAATTTAAAGAAGATAAGGTTAGGCAAAGAGAATTAGAGGCTGAAATTGGGAGGAAGAGGGAGATACAAAGAATGATGGCTACCAACCCCAATTATGATTTTGAGGGTTCTTCCTCTATCCTTCAAACTCATGCATCCAACCCTTTTCAATATGTTCCTCCCTCTTTTGGTTCTGTTCAAGATAAGGGAAAGGGTAGAATGAAAAAGAGTGATGTGACTATCAAAAGTTATTTCACTCCCTCCTCTCCATCAGATGCACATGGTCCTCAAGTTAGTAAAAGTCAAATGCAGCCCACTTTAGATGACCATTGGAAGAAAGAATTGAGGGAGACTGCTTGTGAGTACATAGCTAGATGGTGGTATGACGTTGATATCCCCTTTAATGCTTCTCGTTCACCATATTATGAGCCTATGTTTGATGCCATACATGCTGTTGGAAAAGGCTTCAAAGGCCTTACTATGCATGAGCTAAGGGGGTATCGTTTGCAGAAAGAATTGAATCCATTAATGAGTATTTGAAAGATTTCAAGGACTCATGGGCAAGAACAGGATGTACCATCATGTCAGATGGATGGACTGATCAAAGAAACCGTACCATCATAAACTTTCTTGTCTTCTGCCCACGGGGAACCATGTTTTTAAAATCAGTTGATGCATCTGATAAGGTAACAGATGGCCACTTGTTGTTTTAGCTATTGGATCAGGTTGTTGAGGAGGTGGGGGTGGCTAATGTTGTTCAAGTCATCACAGATAATGCCTCTAACTATGTTCTTGCTGGTAAACTGTTAGAGGAAAAACACAAGACCATCTTTTGGACCCCATGCGCTGCACATTGCATAGACCTCATGCTTGAGGATATTGGGAAAAGTTTGGGTCAAAACATTAGGAATCACTGCCAAAAGCATAACAAATTATCTAACCAATCCATTCATTTGACTTTGAGCCTCGATGAGGAAAACACACTGGGGCAGGTATATTAGCTGCATCAATAGATTGAACTACTCATTTTTTGACATTGCATCCTTGCTTTCCCAACATAGAAACTTGGCAAAAGATGTTTTTCAGTGCATGAATGGAATCAAAGCAATTGGTTAACAACCGAAGCAAAGCATTTGAAAAAAGAAAGTCTATGAGACTTTGGGAGGAAAGGCAGCAGAGATTGTGAAGCTTGCTGACCACTAGTATAAGGTGTATGCAGTTGGTGGATGGGGAAAGTTGGGGCTACTGGGCTTTCATTTATTGAAGACTATGGATCACGTAAGCGAGAAAATAAAGCGACATACAGGATAGAGTGCAAAAGTTGGCCCATTTGGGCCAAAATCATGATGAAAGTGGAACAATCAATTCCATCACCCATATCACATGCAGTAGGTTATTTTATTGAAACCACAGCGTATTCATTATAAATTAAAGCTAAGGCGTGGGTTTGGGGGTGAGCGTCAGAGATGGACTGATTGATTGCATTGATCGCATGATCCCATTGGAGTCTGATCAGCTGGAGATACACCGACAGGTCACAACCTTCTGCAATGCATCAGGTACCTTTGGGAGAACCTAGCAAAGATTGCAAGAGAAGCAGATGAGCCAGGTAAACAAAAATTTCAAATTTCAATTTCTTAATAGTTTTACTTTTTTTTAAAGTTTGTTAAATCGTTTATAATTTGAAAGTTAGATATAATTTGTAATTTTGTTGAGCTAACTCATTACACTCCTATGTTTTTTGCAGCACAATGGTGGGAGGCCTTTGGTGGCCATGTTCTTGAATTGCAAAGGTTTGCAATTCGTATTTTGAGTCAAACTTGCAGTGCAACTGGGTGTGAGCGAAATTGGCTTGTCTTTGAGAGGATTTACACAAAGAAGAGAAACCGTTTGGATAAAAAACGATTAAATGATCTAGTTTATGTCCAGTACAACCTTTGGCTCAGACGAAACCATTTGCTGAACAAAAGACCTGATTCAGATCCCATTGTGTTGGAAGACATTGATCCAATGTCAGATTGGGTAGTGGAGAGTTGTCCAGCAGAGTTTGATCCTGATGAGGATCTTGGTTTAGATATCGATTTGGAGACATCAGCTGCAGTTCAACATGTTCAGTTGAATGCAGATCCATCAGCCTCAGTCTCACAGCCGCAAGGACTCCAGCTTCCTCTTCTCAGCCTGAGCCACGACAGAAGCGCAGCCGCATAGCTACTCTATCT
>APFE030582842.1:0-18418 GCA_000404065.3 Pinus taeda | reverse complement strand
TCTCACCCAATGTGGCCAATGACCTCACTAGCCAAACTGCTATTTTTAGACATGCTATTTTTAGCAAGTCTATTTTTAGCACATTCTAAATTTAACATTTCTTATTGCACATTTTTCAACAGCCATTGGAGAATGTGAGGAGGTCACTTGTGAATGTTTAAAGATCAAGGAAGGGAAAAACTCAAAGAATAAAGGAGATATGTAAAAAACCTATTTTGTGCTACAAAATGACTGAAGTAGCCCTTTTCAGCAGAGAAAACTTTGTTTTCTGTTTTAAGTAGTCAAAGTCTAAGGGGTTTCTTGAGCAGTGGAAAGCATATTTTGGAAAACTAAAAGAGGTTTTTATTCCTAACATACTGAAATACAAAGACCTCTTTCAGGTTCTTCAAATTCAATATGAGGTGGGAGAAATTGATGGTTTAACTTGCACTACAAAACTGTTGTAGGTGCAGTTTTTGACCAACCAGATTAGCTCTCATTATACTCCTTCAAGGGCTTGATTTTTGTACAGGTGGAAGAGAAAAGTTCTATGGAAGTAATAACACATATCACTTGTCTCAAAAGTTCAATTTGGTCAGCAAATGGATTAAAAAAGAATCAATGAAGGTTAAATCTTAATGTAGGAAACATGTTCCTGATTTTCAGAATAGATAAGGGATGAGTCAACAGAATCTAACAACAAGGTTAAAGGCTTCATCAAATTCTAATTCATGGAGTTATAGGTGTCAAAGAGAATGTTTAATTCCTAGATAAGGTTTTTTTAGTCATAATAAGGAATTGTACTCCTAATTGTATTAGCACTCTAAGACTGTTAGATAACTGCTACTTGTAATTAATAGTCTGTTTTAGGTATGAATAGGTGTCAAGATAAGAAATTCGAATTCCCCCCATGTTGGATCAGGGAATCCAAGATTGTAATGATAAATCTATAGAGGAAAATAGGTGGAATGCCTCATGGTTGGAAATTTTCAAAAGAAACAAGCACACTGTGTTATTGTAGCAGACTGTATGGTTTCATGTTAATACAGAGATATTGGATTTACTACTCAGGATTTAGAGAGGGTTTTAATGTTTGATTTTCTCATGCCTTTCTTCATTCACTTACTTGTAGTGGTATAGTGTTATAGACATATTTTGGTACTGCAACCCAAATCATATATGTCGATAAACCAAGGGCTCTTTAACCCCTAAAATTGTTCTTTCATACCCTAAAGGATCATGGTCCACTGATTAAATCATTTCCCAGAAGTTCCACCTAAAAGACCACCCAGAACTAGCCAAAACTAGACCATACTACCTGCTCCATGGTCAAGTTGCGATGCACAATGGCTACTAAACTAGCCAGGTGCAATGCATACTGAAAGAGCCTTCTGTGGGGTGTGATGAGTGAGAATAGACAAATGGCAGAGACATTTTGCTAAGTGGATACCCAGGGAATCTTCTAGAAACTTCTTATATGACACTTTCCTCTTTGAATTCACCCAAGGATGAGTAAGAGATCAAAGAAATATCCAAGTGTAACCAAGAACTATCATTGGAATGACACTAATCAGAAACCTAGAGCTGACTCACACCCTTGCAAGACATCTATAAATGGATCCCTCATCCGAGAGATCTGGAGGCTGGAATTTTGTAATTTGTAAGGAAGTGTTGTTGGTTTATCCTTGAGAAGAGACATTGTATTGTTCGGTGATCTTATTTTTCATGAGGTGAAGAGGGCTTTGATGCTGGGAGGATGATGCTGGATCAGACAACTAGGTTGTAATCCTCACTTCTACTATTAATAAAGTCATTTGAGTTTTCCTCCATATAATCATGTATTTGTGAATCTTGTTATTTGTGAATGCAATTGTATGGTCAATGTATTTTTTATTCTACATTGTTTATGGTATTATAAATCGAGATGCTTTGATGGTGTTTTGTTGCTTTACCACTATAGGTATTCTCTAAAGTGGGACAAGTTGAAGAGGAGTGGCTAGCTCTATCAAGGGAGAGAGGAAACAAGCAAGGAGCCAAGTGGAAGATCTAGGTTGGTCCCCTTTGCTTCTATCTTATCTATCATATGTAAAGGAAATCACAATTTGCTTTGATTATTTTTTTTTAAGATAGCTACCCGTCTTAGTAGGAATAGCAGATCGAAAATACACTAGTTTTCTCAGAAACAAAATGGCGATTTCGCTAGGGATCGATTAGTTTGTTTGTTTGTTATTGTGGTTTTCTTTATAAACAATAAACGGAGCTTGAAGTTAGCAAGCTAGCCTTCGAACTTCTCTTGCTATGCAATTGCAAAGTAGATGAATGTTGCTTCAGTCAATATCTGGGTTCGTTTATGAACTGAACATTTGACTTACAAGCATCCTAAATGCCCTTATGGTAGCTCAATAACATCTTAAGATCATACGCCTATACTTTGTTTTTACTGACCATCATAGCTCAGCTGAAATAACTGAACTTAGCTACAAATTTTGAGAAAAAAACCAACTCAGTTTCGCTCCCTGCCCCATCGCACTGTCTGTAACTGGCAACCTATATGCTTCGCACCTCCCATGTGTTGCAGGTGATATGCATCCTTGTTTCCCTGAAGGACATGTGTCATGACTGAGTGATATTGTTTCTCTCTTTGGAATTTGGTTTTTTCCTCCTTGTTTTTAGCTCTATTCAGTAGTTTTGCTGCTTATGATCAGTATCCCATTGCTTAAGCCTCCTTCCTTTACATTATCCAGCCTCCATTGATTAGGATTTGGAAATGTTTTATGTATTTTTCATCATTTACAATCCTTCTTTGTCAAGAGTAGCTTAATCGAACTGTCGTTTTTTTATTCAAAAGTGTCGTAACTGTCATTTTGGGTCAAGAAGAAGAGTGTCACAAAGTCTTCCTCCTATAGACAGTTGATTGTACTTTTGTCATTATATTTGATTTGAATTGTCAATATTTGAAGTGTCGAAAGCAGTTTTCCATTCGAAATCGAAAGTGTCATTTTAGTCTTCCTTTCATTTTGAAAAGAAATTGTTGAAATGTCGCTTTGAAGAAAATAGTTCAGATCTGTACTTAGATTTCCTTTTTGGCATTCTCACATTAAGGAAACGAAAAAAAATACATGCATTTGCATTTGCATTTAGACTGTGTGCGAATTATGATTTAGGAAAAGTGCATTTAGTGTGTTCTCTTTGCTCTATGTTGAAAGAATCTTAATCTTCTTTCCTTAGTAGCTAGGATTTTCATTGCTAAAAGAAAATAAATGACTGTTTATCATTTTAGATTGCATATTTAGGAATTATACATCTACATCATGTAGTGAACCTTGAAAGACAAACTTCTAAACAAGATCAACTCTAAAATAAATCTCAATGAACATAAAAATGCTTTGGAACCTAATGCAACACATCTAGAAGTCTAGGCTAGAGACGTGTTCCAGCGTCGTAAAACTTGGTAACTATCGTTCTCATTGAAGGTTGGGTGATTCCTCCTCTTTGATACGACAAGTGCTAGTATGGAATTGTGCTCCCCGTACTGTAGAGTATATATTGGGAGACCACAATAGGCTGATATCCTTTATCCATAGCAAGCAAAAGACGACCAATTTCATATTTTAGCTTTTTAGCATTTTTTATCTTTTTAGCTTTTTAGTGTCAACTTCATAGGTTAGGCAGTTGGTCCAAAAATGTCTACGTACCAGACAAACCAAAGGAAGTGTTTTGTCTAATCTACTGATGAAACCATCCTACCTAACCTTAGTAGTTCCTTATCTTTTAGTGTAGTTAGCTTTGTAGTTTGGTTGTTCCTAGCCTACATGAAAAGGCAGTGAGCAAAGTTTCGCATGGTGCAAGCTCACTAAAAAATGAGCCTACTAATAAGAGACACCTTTAAACGACTGGCACGAGAAATGTTTCCACGAGGTTCAAGCTCATTAAAAAATAAACCTGCCACTGAGCATATGTTTTTTTTTATTTTTCTGGATAAAGACTAAATCTATTAATAAAGGAAAAGGAAATATAGTACAATCAAGCCTGGAAACAGGCAGAACCAAGAGAGTCAAGAAAAAAGGCAGCCGGAAAGGACATGCTATCCACCTCGGCTCCTAGAAACGAAGAGAAGAGAGAAGTACAAGAACAAAGGCAGCCGAAAAGGATATGCAATCCACCTCGGCTCCTAAAAACGAAGAGAAGAGAGAAGTACACAACTGGAAAAGACTATAAGAACCGGAGAACAAAACAAAGCATAAGTTACTATCCGACATGGGAGGGATCGACTATGCGTAATTTTTTCTCTTTCTTTTTGCCGACTTTGACCCATTCAGGCAGGCACTGCTGAACTGGCGTGATTTGCAAGCTGATCTGGGTTGATTGAGAGAATTCCTTATCTGAGTCCGAAGTGGTGGAACCATGATTTCTTTTCTGGGAGCTTGGGTGGACAGAAAGATCCTCAGGGTCAGCCGAGGGCAGCTCCTGCGTTGTCTTGGTCTCCATTTCTTCCTCATTCATCTCCTCTTCATCCGAGCTGAAATCAAAATCGTCCATGGGGGGAGGGTCATGAGGTTTCCAGCTTTTTGATTTCTGCTTAGGCTTGGATTTCTATTTTGGGGCCGGCTTCGAGGGACAAGAGCTCTGAAGATGCCCTGTGAGATGGCAGTTGCGGCATCGGACAGCTGTATTCTCATAATCCAAGTTCTGAGTCCAATGAAAGTCACCTATTTTGAGATTGATCTTGTCTAGAAGACCTTTGCTGATATCTATTTCTGCACATATTCTGGCATAGGTGTAAAGGCCTTTTTGCCCTCTAGAGATGTCTGTGTCAAGGAGGCGACCTAGAGTGTTACCGATTCCTTGGAATACTGCAAAGTGCCAAAGATGAGCTGGAAGATTAGGAAGTCTGACCCAGATTGGGAGCTTGGTGATGATTGCCGAAGATGGATCGAAGTCCGGGAACCAAGGGGTGAGGAATAAACCTACTGAGCCCCAAAACCAAGGCCCTGCTTTTAGAACTGTTTGGTAGTCCTCCTCAAAAGCAAACACTGTTATGAAAAATCCTTTTGAGCATAATAGAACCTTGCAATTGTTGGTCCAGTTAGAGTGGATCCACTGGTAGAGATCTGCTGTCTGTGGCCACAACCCATTGAACCTGCATATAAGGCCATGCTCTGCCAAATGTTGGGTTTGCTCATCCAATGATGGATGCATTATTTCAATGGAGGGAGTCTCTTCAAGTTTGTCCACCAGAAAAGGTTTGGGGGCCTGAACTGGAGGGACTGTCTTTTCCTGCCTCGGTGAATGGACAACATCCTTGTATGAGAATGCTTTGGCTGAGGAAGACTGTCCTACCGCTCCCCCTCTTAATCGAAGGGCAAGGGTAATGGAGGCATTTCTGTTAATGCTGTAGTAAGAAAGGGGGTAAAGATCCTCTAGCTGTTTACCTTCATGGAGAAGTCGTTGAGCTTCTGATGGAATTCCCAGCTTAAGTTCCAGCGCATGCGTGAGGTCCCTCACATGATCCTGAGAGCCTACCCAATGCAGCAAAGTTTTGCCTGAGAGGAGCTTGATCTGGATCTGAAACGAGTCAGAGCCAAGATAGGCATTCCAGGCCGTTTCATCTCGCTCAGGCATTTCATCAAACAGTTCAGGCGCGAAGTCCACACGTCTGAGAATCGCAGAGCCCATCCTTTTGACTTCAAGGGTGGTTAGTGACTTCTTTTCCCATCCTTTAGGTCTTGTAAGCTCCACGATATTTGCCACAGTAGAGGTTTGCTCCTCTTCGGCCAGGGCTGAACACGAAACCTGAACCTCTTCTACAGTGCGCGTCATGTTTTCTATTGTTTCTATAGGTCCCTTAATGGTGCCCTTGAGGTAAGCAGCCGCTACCCATTTTCCAGAAGATGCTGGTTTAGACATGAGCCTTCTGTTGCTGCGTCTGATGGGTGCAACTATGGCAATACCTGAGTCTGAGAATCTGTAGAAATCTATTTTGGCGCAGCTCAGATCCATGCAAAACATACAGGTCTCTTTCTCATACCGATATCTCCAATGACTGGGCTTAAAAGTGTGGTAACAGGCACTACAGGCGTTTGCATCCCCCTGCAGATCCCCCGTCACAAATTTCAGCTGGTGATTTGCATGCCCACCGTACTGGAGTTTCTCAGGAAGCACCATACACAAGGGATGAAGCTTGAAATGATCAGGCCTTTCGAATACTAAACCTCTCAACACATCCCCGCACGCCCCGCAGTAATGTCTCAGATGTGATTTGGGGCGAAATTTGAAGAGTCTCCGAAACGGGTGTTGGAACACATCAGGCAGAGTAGCATAGGCCTCGTGCAGAGTGAAATCTTTGCAGCAGCAGGAACCGTTAAGGCTACACCTGTAACCGATGTTGGCCCCCTTTTCTTTGCATCCGCAACCTGTGTATACCGGTAGACCCTCGAACAGGCACAGTTCATGCTCATGGCGAGTAGCGTTAAAGAATACCACCTGCTCTCGCGCTTCTTCATGGACTCTGGCAGTTGGATTCGTCTGGGCCATGAAGAGGGTGCAGGATTCGAAGGCGGAGCCCTAATCTTCTGTAGTTCGGAGTCTGATCGCCACTGAGCATATGTTAACGCAAGGTTCAATATCATTAAAAAATAAACTCGACTTCAATAAATGACCTCTGTAATTGCGATGCTATCAGCCTTTCAAGCCTTGGTTGTGTTGTTATTGTCACCTTCATTCTTTTGGCCGATCATACACTTCCACTTGATCGTTTACCCTTTTGAGGAACAACTATGACGAGTGATTATGTTAGCCACCCTCTTCACACTGCCATGTTTTGAGAAGTTCCAAACTTACCTAGAACCAACTGCTACCCAAAAACATCACCAGTTCCTCAAAAACGAGTTTCTTTTAAGCTCTTTTTAGACTCGTTAAATATGAAAAGATTGTCGAGCTAATGGCCTTTCCAGCTCGTTAAAGTAAGGGGAAGCCCCATCCCTCCTCTACATTTTAATTTTTTTGGACTTGAGGGATCATCCCACAAAAAGATTGAGTGCTTGTATTTTTTGGCTCGCTAAAGTGATCGAAAAGTCATCCCTTTCATATTATTTTATACTTTTTCGGACTTAAGGGAATATGCTATGAAAAAGGACTGCTTGAGTTTCCTTTTCATCCCTTTTCAAACTCTCTAAACATGAAAAGGACCGAGTTATCCTTGTCATTAAACTCGTTAAAACAATAGCAACAAACTTGTCCAGCTAGACAAGAATGAGTTTCATTGTCGCTAGGCTTGCTAAAACATAGCAACAAGTTTTCCCAAAGGGCAAATTATAGAACAAGAAAATGTTATCCTCCTCAAGCTTGACAAAAATAAAGAGGTACTGGTCAGCAATGACCGGGGAAAAAGGAACAAAACTTGAAGAACTTCATTAGTAGCAGGTCACTCTTGAACATGACACTTTCACGGCATCACCATGATTCAGTCGAGTTGGGTTATTCCGTTCACTAGTCATATCACCATCGGTCCTCTGTGCCATCCATCTTTTGGGGTTAACACTGCCAATCCATTTGAGTGTCACCGATATGCTCAAGAGAATTCACCACCCATCTAATGCCTCGTCCAATGCAATACCTTCACCCTCCATTTTTCATGACCGCCATTCCTGAACCTTATATCATCAGATCATTTGCACCTCCAGAAAATCATTTGCTTCGTTTCATGTCATAGATGTGGGATACATCAAAGCCCTCCTACGATGATTCACTTATTGTTGACATCAGCTCATTATCCAAGAAGTTGACTTAGAAGCAACCCTTTCAGTACTTTGAAGCTTGCATGCCTCAATGGCAAGTTTCTGACTTCCGACAACAAGTTTACATCAATGGCCTTCAACTGAAATATTTTACGTGGTGTTTGAGATTGACACATATATTCACACCATGTGAATTGTACTGTAGTACCTTGAGGGTCATTATCATTATCGGTAATTCCTCTCGTTCTTGTTAACAAATTACATCGTTGGCTGGTAATCAGGCGATGTGTTTCCATGTTTGACTCCAGAACATCTTTTCACATGGATCAACTTGTACATCAGGCAAAGATTGAACGAATTTGAAGACCTCGGATCTAGTTTCATCTATCCGCACAGCGATATATTCAGGAAAATAAAGACAACAAATGTACACATAAGCTGCACAGATGATCATCCAAGCTAAGGGATGATGACTCTACATATAAAGAATCACTAGTGTGCAATCGTAGATGGTTATCTGTTCCATGTACATGAAATGAATTTATAAAGCTGAGCATGGGATGCCCACCTTAGCTAGATCATGAAAATAATATGATGATGATGTATTGTAGTGTATCTTATACAGGTCACCTTCCAGTTCAAATACCTCAGATCCTCATGATAAAGCATTTCACCTGACATTAGAAGATTTACAACCTCATGCTTTAGGGGGCAACTGTTCTAGACATATTTGGGCACTGCAACCCCAATCATATGTGTCAATAAACCAAGGGCTCTTTAACCCATAAAAGTGTTGTTTCATACCCTAAAGGATCATGGTCAACTTATTAAATCATTTTCCAGAAGTTCCACCTGAAAAACCATTCAAAACTGGCCAAAACTGGACCATACTGACTGCTCCATGGTTAAGGTGCGATGCATACTAAAAGAGCCTTTTGTGGGGTGCGATGAGCAAGAATAGACAAATGGCAGAGATAGTTTGCTAAGTGGATACCCAGGGAATCTTCTAGAAACTTCTCATATGACCTTGCCTCTCTGAATTCGCCCAGGGATAAGAGATCAAAGAAATCTCCAAGTGGAACCAAGAACTATCAATGGAATGAAAATAATTATAAACCCAGAGCTGACTCACACCCTTGGAAGACATCTACAAATGGATCCCTCATCTGAGAGATCTGGAGGCTGGAATTTTGTAATTTGTAAGGAAGTGTTGTTGGTTTATCCTTGAGAAGAGACATTGTATTGTTGAGTGATTTTGCTTTTCATGAGGTGAAGAGGGATTTGATGTTGGGAGGATGATGCTAGATCAGACAACTAGGTTGTAATCCTCTCTTTTATTATTAATAAAGTTATTTGAGTTTTCCTCCATATAATCGTGTATTTGTGAATCTTGTTATTTGTGAATGGAATTCTATGGTCAATTTATTTATGATTCTGCATTGTTTATGGTATTATAGATCGAGATGCTTTGATGGTGTTTTGTGTCTTTGCCTCTACAAGTATTCTCTAAAGCGGGACAAGTTGGAGAGGAGTGGCAAGCTCTATCAAGGGAGAGAGGAAACAAGCAAGGAGCCAAGTAGAAGATCTAGGTCCGTCCCCTTTGCTTCTCTCTTATCTATCATACATAAAAGAAATCACAATTTGCTTTGATTGTTTGTTTCTAAGATAGCTACCCGTCTTAGTGGGAATAGCAGATCAAAAAGACACTAGTTTTCCTAGGAACAATAGACACATGCTACTTAGGATTCAATGATAATGCTCTAACTTCCTTCATGTGTTTATAAATTGTGTTCCTAGCACTATGTCTCTATTTTACCAATATATTAAGACTCTTTATGCCTTGACTTCCATGTTAAGCTAATCTTGTTGTTGTACTAAAACATATTTTGACTCCATAGCCCAATGGATGTTTGTTGATTGGAATTTCAACAATTTATACCTTTTTGTTTGATTTTTCCATAGATTTAGCCATCTAATCCTTAAATTAAAATATTTAACCTAGTGAGAGAGCCCTCTCAAGTTGAGGAGGCTAAGCCTCAGCCAAAAGATTGGTTTGAAATAGTTACTCAAATTCTTCCTGATTAGCATCCTATCAAGGTTTGGTTTTATGATAACACAACCCGTGGCAGGGAATCCCATGCATTGGATGACTACCAAGAAGCTCAAGACTCAACCACCCCAGTGGGACAAAGGTAATCCTAGTGACCAATCTTACGAAAACACCCTATAGAACTAGTTGTGGGAAGCAGTTGCTTCTCTACCCTAACTTTCTTTGGACAACTATGCTTGCGGAGTGAGATTTTTTCAAGTAAGAAGTTATTTGGAAGGCCATATGAAATAGTAGATCTAGTATTGTTTGAGGATTTAGATCACCTATAGGCTAGAGTTTTTTTCTTTGATAGAACGTGTTTTCTTGTACTAGAGTAACATCATTAATATAGTTAGTTTACACTTGACACCACCGCACTAGGTGTTTGCTTATTGTTTGTTTCTCTTTTTATTCCTATTTCTTGACATCATTGCATCCCCTAGGAATTTGTCATGGAGACTTCGAGGTCTTCACCCTGTTAGGTTCCTATACCAATAGGTGTCATTTTTCATGATTGACATTGATAAGGCCTAATATGTTCAAACCTTTGGTTGGTTGCAAAGGTGTTCCATATTCCATGAAAACAAAAAATTAAGTAAGTAGAGGGTATGCCCTAAAAGAAAAATCAAAGGGCAAAAGAATGAAATGGTCAAGAAAAAGGAAAGAAATGAACCCCAAACCAAAAGACTAGGAAAGTGTGCTAGTTCAAATGCCAATACTGTTCCATTTTTTAAGAATTTCACTATGTACAATTGCTTGACTCTTATCATGGTTCATGAATGGCCAAACAGCTTAATCTTGGCCAAGTTCATATTTGAATTTACTTGTCTTAGAATAGAGAATAAAGGCCTGTCCAAACATTTCAAGCTTGACAGACAAGTAGTTAGGTAGAGAAGCAAAGGGTGTCAACAGCTAAATATGAGCCCTTGGAAGAAATAAGGGTAGACTTAGGTAGGAGGGCAGCTAAAAGAAAAGAAGAGAATCAAGGTTTGCTAGTTCAAATGCACCCAAGCAAGAAAGAAGAAAAAATGCTAGGATCGGTAGGCTGGGGAGGTAGTTTTGATGTTGCAAAAGCAGGTTCATGAATAATATTGTCTTTCAAAGAATGATCCATCTCAAGAATATCATAAAGTATCATAACAATGGTTTGGCTACAAAACAGATGAAGCATGACTAATTCCCCCCTCATTCCCCTCTCAACAATCACTTACTAACATCCCCCAAGCACACTGAGATCTGCTCAATGCTCTTAGTTCACTTCATTTCATGAAAGAGACTAAGTAAAACTATGTTTTTGCTTGGGCAAAGAAAGCCACATTTCTTGTGTAAAATCTTTCTTCTTTTGACTCTCCCTATAGCCTAAGTTTCACTATACAACTTAGTGCTCACTATTATATCATTTCAAAATTTCATATTGACACATTAACTCTAGTATATAAATCCATTATAAATTTTTCCCATGCATGTATTATTTACCATAGAAACCCCCAAACTTTATTATTCCCGCCCCGGTTTAGTTATAAGCCATATTATTCTATTTTTCGGGAATTAAATGGTTCATCAGGAACCATGTAATAACCCAACCCCACGCAAAGTTTTGGATTCAATCAACCCCACATTGTTTGATCAACCAACCCACATTGGAAACCATATAGAAGAACCCACCCCGCACGCAAATATTGAACGTTAATTAAAGCTGGATTAATTAACTGTTAATCCACCCGACGGCCAATAGAACTCGCCTCGATGCTAATTAATTCATTATTTATTACCCAACCCCCGCGCCATAACCCTCCGCCCACTCCATCAACCATCAACCATTGGATCAAGGCCCGTAGATCGGATGGTGTGCATCAAAATCGGAACCCCTCTGATGACCAATTGTTATCTTTCGATGAAAAGTGGTTTCACCACCGTACCGTGGGACGCATGTTGCCCGCTCGATATCATCGCATCCCCTCCGCCTAAAACAACCTTTACCCCAAAAGCGTTGCAGGGAATACCATTTACCGCCCCCGCTGAACCCCCAATGATGTCATCCTATGACGTCACCTCCACATCACCCCCACGTCATCCGACACATCACCTTCCATACCTCGCTACACGAAAAAATTTCGTCATGCTGACGTCATCCTACCAAAAACGCCAAAACCCGCCAAAGTCAATTTTTCATTAAAAAGCCTGTGAAAATGTCGTTTTCACTCATTTTCACTTGTTTTCTCTGCACAACTCTTGCATGCGAACTACGACGAACTTGCCTCTAGAATTCTAGTCCATCACCCCAACCACCATAATCTGGTGTCCTGCTCCGCAAATCAACATCCAAATCGAAGAATTACTCCTATTCACTGCTAGAACAGGTATTTATCGTAATCCTACTGGTAAACCTTGTGAATTTCGATTTTCTCTGCAGAATTGTCCAAGCAACCCAAATTCTTGTTAAAATTCACCGTGTCGCCTTCAAAAAAGCACACCAGGACCACTCCGTTACCCACTTTTCACCAAAAAACCTGCACATTTTGTGTCTCTCTATAGAATTCGCCCAGTGAGCTGGTAAAAATAGGTATTTACCTAAAAACTTGTTCACAAGCCCCTGTTTTTAAAATTCCTCTGCAAATTTTCCAAAAAAGCAACCAAATTCAATCTTGAATCATCAAGTTGTTCTCAAAGAGTGCACCATTACCGCTATTTTGTCCATTTTACCAAAAAAACCATGCAAGCTTAGTTTTTCACTGTGAGATTCACCCAACAGGTTAAAATTTGAATTGACTTCATTCTGCCATTACCTAAGAAAATCCCTAGAGCCATCATTTTATTTACTTTTGCTACACAGACCCAAATTCCATATTGAAAAATCGCAGATAATTGAGTAATGGAGGCTCCAGTGGCCCTGAATGTTGCACCTCTCAATGCTCCACACAAAGAACTGGAATGGATACCTCTAGCTGATAGGGATTTCCAGATTAATGACTTAACTGGTGACAAGCCTCACCTCCAAGCTTTTTGTGAAATTAGGAATAGTTATAGGGACAATGCTGATGTCTATGGAATTTAGGAGTCCAACATGCCCATGTACTACCTCCCTTCAGTTTATGTATTCCCTGACCTCATCAACCAATGCCATGCCAATTATGAGCCCACTCAGAGCGCAGTCATGTCCCCTTATGGAAATGTCCTCTTTTATATCACCCCTGAATCCATCAATGGGATGCTGCACTTCAAGCCAGCTCAACCTCTGACTCCTCTTTCCATGGGACTTTTGCTTGACCAAGGTGCCAAATTTCCCAGCTAAGAGATAACCAGATTAACTCAATTATTCATGAGACCATATTGCCAGCACCGAGGCCCACCCCCATATGTGCATGCTTGGTTCAATGAGGCAGGAAGATTCATTATAGATATAATATCCTACATCTTAGGATTTAAAACAAGTGAGAATGTGGATGAGACCACATTAGTTTTATTATCCATGTTTACTCCAGGATAGCCCCCTACTGTCAAATATGATTATGCTACCTTCATAGCTGATAAGATCCATGAGCAATTCATGAGCATGGACAGAGAAAGAGTGTTTAAATACACATCATACATATATCATTTTTTGCTATACAATAAACCAGATAGTTTTCAAATTTCCCTCAGAAAATTGGATTCAAAAGGGGAGTGAAGGTCTGTAATATTCTGGTCCTTAGTTTTCCATCTTGTTTATAACTCTCCTTATAGCTACTGTGAATTCATTGATTTGTTCATACATCCAGCCTCTGCTTTATTGATGAAAACTCCTCCTACTAGATTTTCAGGTGAAATGCAAAAACGTTTGCATCTTTCCAAAAGCTACAGCATAGGTGATTGGTACTTTTACTAGAATCACACTGAAATCTATGAACTGTGCCCCTACAAGCTACCCAAATTTGTGCCCATGAGGCTATTTGCACTAGAGTACTTCAGGCAGTTTATGCATGCATACATAATCCATTTCTGTGAGGCCAAGAAAAAGGCACAACTCAAAATAAGAAATCAACTGGGCACTTTCATATTCAATAAAACAGAAGCCTGGGAGCAGGCTGACAAGATCTTAGGGGAGCAACTTAAGCTGAAACAAAGTTTTTATTGGGCACCATATGACCCCGATCATTTCATAAGTTATAGAAAGTAAAAAATAACCTGGCACCCTATGTTCATCACAATATCCATGAGATTCAACAATATGCTAATCAACAAGAATGGATAGAAGGCACATTAGTTGAAGTAATTACTGAGGAAGAGAAATTGGAAAAGGCCATGAAAGGGCTTGAAAAAATGCTTGACCTAGACTCTTTTGGACAGGTATCATTCAAGCTACCTCAACACATAGGAGGTGATACATCTTTTGCTGAGACCTCTCAATAGCCCTCACAAAAGGTTAGTACAACATCAACAAAGGGCAAGGAGGTAATAGATTCAGAACAGGAAACAATGGCAGATCAACCAGACGCATCAAAGGAACTAGGCAAAGGGAAATGCCCTTCAACACAGACAAAGGTACCTAAAATCCTTGTATTACAAACTCCTCTAAATGAGGAAAGAAGCAAGAAAAGAGACAGTAAAGAAGACACACCTGTAAGTGGATCAGTAGAACAGCAAGGGGAAAAGAGGCAAAGGTTAAATCCTTACTCTAGAGAGGAATTGTTGGAAGAGACAACAGGCAACCTAAGATGAGAGGGAAGGAATGAACAACAAACACCTCCAATGATGGACACGTCAGCTAGCTCATACCAGCAAGAGCTAGAGGGACAACACAATGTGGAAGTCTCATCTACTAGGCCACATGGCAAGCAGCAAAGCAAGCAAGGCTCAGATATTAAGAAAGCATTTACTGAAATAAAGGCAAGAAATGAGCTAATAAGGATCCAACTTTATAATCAATTGCTTAGATTGGCTCCCACAAATCAACAAAGGTTAATGGTAGCATACGATATGCAAGAAGGAAAAATGATCCTTAGTCACTTCAAGCCCACAATGCAGCAGCCCTAGTCAGCTGTTGATTATATCAGGACCAATATGGAAGTTCTCTCTAAAGATATCCATCCAATGGACTAGATTGAACTACATAAACAAACTGGAGAAATGGTGTACTCCACCTTGGCAAACAAGGCATTATTAGCTCACAAATTGCAGAATTCATTGCACAATACCTCTGCCCAATTAAAATTAGAAAAAGCTTCCTCCTTAGCCAAGAAAAATAGGATTAAGTCCTTGGAAGAAATTATAATTGAGCTGGGACATGATCTCAAGGATGCAAAAGGCATCAAAGCACTAATAAAGAAGAAGGAGGAGGACATTACAGCCCTCAAAAAGCAATTAAAGCTGCCAATTACAATGCATCCACAAACCATAGAAGTTGCAACAGAAAGAAGAGGAGGACATGATGGGTTTACTAATAAGGATGAATGAGAGATTAGCAGAAACAGAGAAGGAATTGGAGAAAGGAATGAAAGAGAAGCAGGGAGTGTCGACCTCCCTGCCACGAGAAACAACTCCCACAAGCACAACTGCTCCTCCTATAACCACAACAGCAGTACCTCCCACTGTCCCAACAATAGGTACATCAGCCGCAGATACTTCAGCAGCAACAACAACAGCCCCAGATACCAGCATGAGCATGGAAGAGATGATGAAAGCAATAAAGGAATTAGAACTCCAAATGGTAGAGCTAAAGGAAGCCCAAGAAAAGCTGGCCAAGTTAGAGTTAAGCTATGACAAATCTAAAATAACTGTGGAAGAAAAAACCAGAGAGGTAAAAGCCTTGGAAAATAAGGTAAAATCCTTGGAGAAATATCTTTCTCTTCATAAACCTCTATCAGAAATCAAAACAATTTTGTGGACTAAAATTGGCCAGTCCATCACTGATCAGTCGAGATCAATACAGACTATCTATGAGCAAATTGAATTGATAGAAATAGCCCAAGTAGAGATTCAAAGGGCTAGAGCATCATTGGGAAACATGCCCAAATAGGCCAATAGACTAATTCATTTTTTGAATAGTCATACCAAAGAACAACTAGCAGCTCTAGATATCAGGGATAGGACAGGTGCCATTTTGACAGTTAAAAAGGTGCTAACTATGAGGAATTTTATACAGAATCTGGAGAGAAAGTGTCAAGAAATGTAGATGGAAATGAATGTTTTTATAGAAAAGTTTGTAGTCTTGCAGCAAAAGGGTCTACCTAGTTTGTTAACCAGCAATCAGAGACTGTTGACACATGAACAATATGCTCACAGGGTGAATACATATGTTGCCAATCATATCACAACATCATCAAGTACTTCAGAAGACACAACACCCCCCTTTGGACAGAGCTTATATGACAAGTTGGAAAATCTGTTCTATATTGAGCACGAAATAACACATCGTTTTGAAGTCCAACCCAATTTCTACAGGTATACTAAACCTGATGAAATATTGATAAAACTACAAAGGCACTAGTTGCCAATAGACCAATGGTGGCAGAGCATGTTAGAGGTTTTACCAAGGTAGTTTTAGTTCTCTTTTTGATCATCTGCATTTAAGAAAATTCAATGCATGTGCTACATATCATAAAAATGAAAACAACAGAGGAAGGAAGTCACGCCAAAAAGCATTAAAGCGGAATCAGGCACAGATGAAAGGGTCAAGACAGCAACACAGGAACGCAAAATAAAGAGGCAGCTACTAGTGGCCAACTCTTCTTATAAAAAAGTCAAATATATCTGACCACCTGAAGCGGCCAACACAACAGCGATTACTTTTGCATTCATTTCTCTCTGTTTCCAACGTCATTTACTTCTCCTGCAAAGTAGATGGATGAAGTTATTGCTTGATATTTTCTCATTCAAATATTTTGTAAACACTTATTGTATAAATACCTCCCCAAATGAAGTATTCGGGGTTGGTTGGTAATATCTTCTCTACACTGCGCTGTAACTCTGAGAATTTGCTAAATACAAAAGCTATTGGATCTCATTATCGCTGCACTGTCTCAATGTGGAATTGATGCTCTGGGCCCTGCTACAGAATTCCTAAGTCATGTTATGGATCAATAAGTTCATCTTCACCTGTGTTTTATATTTATGTGTTTATATACATCATATATGTTTCATGATCTTAATAATAGAGAAAACGAATAGCACATAATTGTTTGTTTACACTCTGTGTTCAATCTTTATTATTATTAATGTTTTCTTCAGGATCAGCATAAATAGGAATTCTTAACTGCTCCTATTTCCCTAGTTCTTACCTATTGATTTAATACTAAGAAATTCTTAATTGCTTCTTGGTCATAATCATTCAATTTTTTTTTTGTCTGCATATTGAAGGATTCTTAACGGCCCTTCAACCATAGACTCCATCCCATCTAATTCAGCGTATGAATTGTTCCATGACTGATTACCCTACTCTGTAGTACCCCCCCTGTACCAAGAAACCACATCCAACAGTTCATCCTTATAGACTCCATTAGCCCAATGGACTGAACTCCTCATACCTGCAACCCTGTTCTACAGAACACCACCATCCAAAACTCAAAACAAAAGCCCTTGTACTTCATAACTAGCCTAAAAAACCTTAGAACAAAGCTAAATTATAAAGAGAGAGCCCTCTCTGGATGTAGATTGGCTAGAATCTATATCTAAAAGATTGGTTTGTGGTTACCTCGGCCATATTCCCCCCTTAGAAGTTTCCTGGGGAACAACCTGAGTGATAACACACCCCAATTCCTATTAGTACATATTACTTATCCTTATTGAGTCAGAGTACATCCTCCCAGTTCTTCATCCAGTCATCATTTTGATTCTAATTCTACTGATTCATCCAGTTCCTCCTTTGATTTTGTGCCTTCTCAACAAAATACTTCCACCATGTCAAGAACCAACATGGGTGCGAAAAACCAAGGTGCTAATCGAGGTACCAACTAGGGTACCCCACCAGCAGAATCCCCACTGGTGTGGTCACTTCCACTCCATTGATTCCTTTTATTGTTGGTTTGAGTCTCCAAGATTTCAACCATGTCATCAACGATCCTCTTCTCCATGATCTAACTTAGCTAGCTATGTCGAACAAAATCCCTTCAGAAATTCAAAATTTTGAAGGTAATCTTGGAGAAAATACCACTAATCATGTTCACTCATTCCACATCTAGTGTTCATCAAATTCCATTACCGAAGACTCCATCCATCTTCCTCTATTCCAATGCATGCTTACTGAGGCTACTGCTAAGTGGTATGTTGATTAACCCAGAGTGACTCATTCCACTTTTTCGACTCTTGCCAAATATTTTCTTACCTATTTCCAATTACCTCTCCATTATGAAACTAGTACCGAACTGTTGGAAATAATATGGACAGGGGGGGTGAATCAATATTATCAAACTCTTATCAATTTATACAAATATTTTCAGATATGACAATTGAAACTTGCATATGCCTTCCAAACTTATAATTTAATTTATTCTTCAGATGTTTGTCATTAATCTATATGTGATAACCATAGAATAATGAGCAAGAACACAAAATAGACAGTCACACCAAGGAACACAAGATGTAAGGTGGAAACCCAATGTGGGTGAAAACCACCTACTGCAATATGTCTCTATCTTCT
>APFE030582841.1:0-19671 GCA_000404065.3 Pinus taeda | reverse complement strand
ATAATATTATATATATATATATCTCTTTTTTTTTTTCCACTGGAAAAATCTGTAACTTTCATTATGATTTGAAAATTACATATTGATAATCCTATGCGCATATGCTTGAGGTCACTGTATAACAGTGTGCCTGTTAGCTTCAAAAAATAATAGGTTCAGTTCTGAATTTAGATGTTCCACGCAAGGTCATCTTCCATTTTGCAATGATTTACAAAAAAGCCTTTTGGCTCGCTTGCTGTTCTATATATATTGTAGTATTTACATAAATACTGTTATCAATTTGAACAAAAAATTTTCATATAGTTATTGCTCTGGTGCATGCTGGTATCTCGGATCTATGTATGGGCGATGGTAGTATTTGTACTCCTGTTGTCCCTGTACCTCAGTAATCTCCCATACTCCTCTGTCCATCATCGTGGCACACACACACACACACACACACACACCACACACACCACACCACACACACACACACATATATATTATTTCTTTGTCTAGACTTGTAATCCATATTTTTTCCAGCTATTCTCACAACTATACTTTCTAAGCTTACATAAGTTTTCTTTCAATAATACTGTTGTTTACATAAATCTTTTAGTTTGGGCATTGTAATTCTATTTTTATCATTTAGAAGATTCTTGGCTTTATGCCTTGTGCAAATCCTATTTTGAAGCTTCGCCTCTCAATAAATGATGTTGTGTGCAATCTTTTTTTATTTGAATAGAAAAGGTATAATATTTATAGTGAATGTTTTTTGTGATTTAAACTATGTATGGTTGCGAGGATTTGTCCTATGTTTCGGGTGGACACTCCACCCATCTTTATGGACCACACAAAGCACAAAGTAGAATAAGTAGAAAATAGTGTAGTTAAGCTTATATAGATACAAGAAGAAAACGTTAGATTTCAAAGTTCCGTATTCCAAAGTCAATTAAGATTATAAATTATGGTGGAGAGATGGAATAAGTAATGTAATCAAAATATGGTTTTATGAAATGAGGAAATTAATTAATGATCAAATCAATTAAAATTATTATTAATAATATTTGAAAATGGTTACTAATTGTTAAATGATAATTAATAAAATTAAGCATATATGTATGAGGCCTAAATATTTAATTAAATGAATATTAAATTAAACGAAATAGGAAGAGAAATAAGAAAATGAATTTAATTAAAGAAATAATTTTTACATAAGAATTAAAAAAAATGAGAGATTAATTTCATAAAAGTAAATTTCAATAGGCATCAATATAAGAAGCATGCCAGCCACTACTTTCTATTAATTAAGTTGTTAAAACTAAAAAAATCATAAATTAATAAATATATATTTTTAAATAATAATTATTATTCTTTTGATGATAAAAAAATGGTGTAGTCTAACTTATAGATGAAATGGTATTTTTCAGAGCATTTTTTCTGGTTAATTTGATTCAAAATCCAGTAGAGAATTTCAAAAACTTGAGTTTAAGTTATTTGATCTGTAGAATTCGAGTGCCCCAAGGGTTTTTGAGTGTGATGAATCCATTTATGTATTTAAAACAACAAAATATCACAATCTTGCTTGAGATTGTATTGCCAAATTTTGGTGAAAAGGTCATTTCATCTATAAATTAGACCATGCTTAAAAAAATTAATATATAAGTTAAATATATAAACATTTTAAAAGAATATGTAAAGTGATTCTTAATCATACATAGTCACCCCACTTATCATGGAGGTTTTTAATCTATAAATATGCTTTGTTACAATCTCATAACTCATATGCTTTGTTACAATCTCATAACTCATTAATAGCACATGCTCAAAACATCATAACTCATTTCATATGACACTTCTTCATATAACATTTTTTTAAATTAATCATTTTAATTAAAAGGGCAAAAGGCATAACTACTTTGGAAATAAATCCTAGCCTTTGAATTGTGTATATTACTAAGAATATACTAGAATATTCTATGCAGGTTAAGTCCCTACCATCCACCTAATAATTATTGACAATTAAATTAAAATTTGTAAAAGCCTTATGCCAAAATAGATATGCCTATAATCATACAAATTGTGTCAAGTGTTATTTTACAAATGTCAAATTGTATGAACAACAATATCATTGTAAATATATATTTCAATTTATGATTTTTAAAATATTAAAAAAATGTTTTATTGGAATAAGAGGTATGTAAAAGTAAGATTGTTTTGGATAAGAGTGAAATTTTACTTCTTTACAAACCATCAAAAAGTTATTTCATAGTGTAGTTATTCTTCAATAACTATGATGAGTTTGCTTATATTAATCTATACTATGATGCAAATTATGTAAAGTGTTATTTTACAAATGTCAAATCATATAATATATAATTTCATTCATGTTTTTTCAAATATTAAAAACAAATATTGGAATGAGAGGTACGTAACAGTTAAGGTTATTTTGGGTAGGAATGAAATTCTACCTTTTTAAAGATCATCAATAAGTTATTTTATAGTGTAGTTTTATTTGAATAATTGTGATTATTTTATTTATATTAGTCGATATTATGATACAAATTGTATAAAATGCTATTTACAAATAACAAAGTGATCAACTTAATGAGAATTGTCACCTCAAGCTCAAAATTTTAGCCCAAAAAAACCCATTTTTTGTAAAAAAAAGATGAAAAAATATTTTGAAAACAAAAAGTGTTCATGTTGCATTAATGTATTTATTTTTATTTTCTTCAAATTAAATTTTCAATTTTTTTTTATCAATGATATTAAAAACCAAATATTTTATGTAGTAAACATGAAAAACACCCTGAAAAAGAAAAGTGTCGATGTTGCATCAACATTTGTTATTTTTTCCAAATGAAAATCCCATTTTTTTTTAACAATAGTATTAAAAACTATTTTTTTTTGTACAATAAACATGAAAAAGCACTTGGAAATCAAAAGGTGTTGATGTTGCATCAACATTTTTTTTTGTTAAAATTCCAACATTTTATGGCTTTAAAAATAAAACTTCATGACTCTGAAGAACCTTAAAATTCCAATAGTTTCCAATGATAGGGTTAAAGATAAAATATCGCAACTCCACAAAACTTAAAAAATTCAATAATTTTCCCACATGGTGTTAAGGATAAATATCATCTGAAAAACCTTAAAATTTTTACATATTTCAACCATAACATAAAAGATAAAATATCACGACCCTAAAAAACCTTACTTTTTGACAATTTTCAACCATTGAATTAAAACAAAATATCATGACTATAAAAACACTAAATTTTCAACATTTTTCAAAACTAAATATCATAACTAAAAAAATGAATACCTAAATCAAAGAGTCATTATACCAAGAGTAATTTTTTTTAAATGCTAAAAGTATAAATCTTTTAAATTTTAGCCTAAAACAACTTGAAACACTGCAACAAAAATTAAAAATCAACCATCAAATTGACACAAAGTGGAGGCAAACTTAACCCATTGTAATGAAAACATAAAAATCAGCCATCAAATTGATACACATGGGGCTGACTTGATCCATGTAACAAAAGCTTAAAAATCAACTATCAAATTAACACATAGGGGAGTTGGGTTGCTAGTCGAGCATGGACACAACCCTTACAACCAAGAAAAAGATTAAAAGAAGAAGAAAGATAAGATATATAAATACTATATATTATATAATATTATATAATAATATATATATATATATATATATATATATATATTAAAAGGGAGAAAAAGTTTTAAAATATAATAAAAAGTTAAAAAAATTAAACATTAAGAAAAAATAAAACGATAAAAAATAATAAAAAATAAAGATTATAACATAATTTTTTTATAAAAGAATCCAAAAAAATCCAAGTATAAAATATTTTAAACATAACCATAAAAAAAAACTTCAAACATTAAAAAATAAATAAACAAATAAAAAATTAAAAATAAAAAATAAAAAACAAAAACAAAATATTTCTCGCTAAAAAACAAAATATGAATAAACTATTAAATAATAAATAAGCATATTTAATAGGAAAAAATAATTAAAAAATTTAACAAATAAAAATTAAAAAAAAAATTAAAAATATTTAAAAAAAACAATATAATAATTTGTACGCTTGGGGTAGCTCAATTAGCAACGGCCACGGAAATGAAGTCACGTTGAACTAGAAGTCTTGGGTTCAAATCTTGTGCTATCTTGGTGATCCAGGTGAGGAGTTGGATATGATGAAGATGTAGTCCTACTAAGCTTACAACAAAAAAATAAAAATCTTTTATTCCCCGATGGGGGTGTGGAGCCGACAACATGTGGTTGCGTCACCACATGACCGAATCCAAATGTTTTAGGTGGAGGGTATGATCCTCTCGGTCCTTTCAAGCATTAATAGCCATGGGAAGTGGTACAATGGAGCGAGTAGTTAAGCATGTGACAAGCATTCTTGAGAATGTTGTCGAGGATGGCGGGGTGAAATATGATGAAGCAATGGTGATCCCAGGTATTTTCATCTGTGTTTGCATTCACGTTTGGAGGAAGGTGTTAGGTTGGTGATCAAAAAGACATGATGAGTTGCTAAACCTAGTTTTTGTGGGCATAGAGATTTGGATGTGTGTTGGGGAGGGTGCCAAGTGCAGGGAAGAGGAGGGCTTCCATTGCTTGCGGAGTTGTGTTCTCTGGTGTGTTCGACATATTCGGGTATGGATAGTCCCTACTTCAAATCCAATGGTTAATTGGCAGTGTAATAGTAGGGTAGGTTGGTGGCAGTCGCTGGACCGACCTTCATTCTTTGCACAGTGACAACCAACCTGCCCTTGTGGCATCCTTTTTCATCCACAGCTGAAACTAGGAGGTCTTGCTACTGAGTTTGGTTTGTCGAATTTTGTGGGTGGAAGCTCTTCAAATTTTTGTTCCAATTTGGTAATAATCTGATTAACTCTGGAGGACGTCATTTTTTTGGAGAAAGCTTGAAAGGTGGTGACATTCGGTGGATTGTGTTCTAGGTAATTTTTGTTTGGTGCAAGTGCGGGTCGGTGGGGTTCAATTTAGAGCTGGAAGCTCTATGCAATTCCCCGTCTCAGTTGGCTTCCATGAAGACCCCATCGCGAAAGGCTTCCTCCTCTGGTCCTCTTGCTACTAAGGAATCGCCTGCCAAAGAATTGGTTACGGCTCTACCTCGTCATTGTGGAAAAATAGCTAGGAGCTCACAATGAGGTGCTGGTGGGTCACGAGCTGGAGAACGATTGGGGGTCTGCTAGGGGGGAGGCGTTAGGAGAGGTGGAAAATAGGGGATGAGCAGGAGGGACACAAAGAACAGTCATGGACAGGGGAGTCGAGGTGGTGGACATCGAGGTGGAGTAAAAAGAGGCATGGGAGCATCTAAAGCTCAAGAAGGGAAAGTCTACCACCAGTGTTGCAGAGAAAGATGATGAGACCTCATTTTTAATCTAATGAATCAAATGGATGTTGTTGAACACATCTAGAGAGAAGAACATGCATTGCATATGGAAACCTTGCAGTGGCTTCACTACCTCTGTAGTTAGCTTAGGGAGCGTGTAGTTGTGGTGTGGAGAGGTTAGAATCAACTCTCAGAGAAAGTTGAAAAGATGGAGACATGGATGACACACTTTTAAGGTCACATCCAGTGTGACCTTTTCCCTCCACCGCCTCCTAGAATTGCCCTGGATAAACCTACATCCATTACCTTTGGTGACTAGTATGCTTTCTGGAGTATTTTTTGTTTTAGTTGTGTTTTGGTGCCTATGACCTAATTGGTTTTGGTTTTTGCCTTGAGAGGCCCTTTTGTATTTTTTCATATGGTGAAATTTTTAGTCAACAAACCTTGTCGGGCTGAGACCACTTGTTATGACGACATCTATATGTACTCCTTTCTCCAAAATTAATAGAAGATTGACTTATAATATATATATTATATATATATATATATATAATATATATATATATAGTATTTTTTTTTGTAAGCTTGGTGGGACTACATCATCATGTCTAATATATCATCTTGATCAGAGCAGGGAATTGAACTTGTGACTTCACATCAAGGAGTGCCTTAACATAGCACCAGTCACCATCTTTCCAAGACCCCATGGACAAAAACACAATATAATAATTAAAAAAATCACACACACACATACATATTGAAACATCCATATAATCTCAATAGAAATGGTGGTATTGAGATTAGTGGTAAGCCCTTGAAATAATGAAACAACCATATAATCTCAACAAATATGGTGTTATAGAGTTTAGTGGGATTTGGTTTCCTTTGATATGATGGAATGGTTCTACTAATTCTACTTCTTCTTAGTATAAATCTCTCTTACCTAACTAGAATATGTAACATTAATTAAAAAGTTTAATAAATAAATATGATCATTCATTAATTTTATATTAATAATAATTAATATAATATGCATTATATATCATTTCCTCTCTCTCTCTCTCTCTTCTCGCTATATATATATATATTAATTATGTTATTATTAACATATAGGTATTATTCATTTTAAATAATAATATTATTAATACTAACTTCAATAATAATAGTATTATTGATATTATTAATAGTTCCAAGGCGGCAGTTCAATTGGTGATCAAAGTAATGTGAGTCCTCAGAAAAATGAGAGATCCAAAGTTTAAATCCCCTCAGTTGTGACCTGGTTTACAGAGAGGAGGATATGTCGTAGAACCCAAAGGTTTACTAGTAGTTATATGTTATACAAGTTGCTTCCAAGGAAGGGAAGAATAAGTGGAAAGGATTTCACAAATCTCATAAAGTATTAGCTAAAAAAAGTAGAGATTCTTTCCTTATATTTAGACCTTTACTCACCCTTAAAAAACCTTGATACCTTGGGATATATTATATCCATTCATTTCAAAAACATCAAGTAGATGGGTTTTCTCACTCTCCATGTGCCTTTCATTAGAAATCGTTAAAGCCCAAGGAGCCAAAGTGTTGAGGACTCCAAGCTTTTGGGTTAGATAGTGATGGGAATTAGCATGAAGCTATTGCAAAATGCGAGTTTTCTTACAAACGATCTAGTGAGATAAATGACCATCATCTTTCTTAGAGATAAGAATGTCAAGAAAGGGAAATTTGTCATTAACTTTTGACTCCATGGTAAATTTGATGGATCTTGATTGATTGTTAAGATGCTGAAAGAATAGGTCGAACTTATCATGACTGTGAGGCCATAAGACGAAGGTATCATCTACAAAACGTTTCCAAAGTTTCAACCATAATTGAGTTGAAGCCAAAGCCTTAGATTCAAAATCCTCCATAAACAAGTTATGTACTATAGGAGAGAGAGAAGAACTCATGGCAATGTCGCTTGTCTACTCATAGAATTTTCCTTCAAGGTTAAAAAATGTAGAGTAAGGAAAATATCAATAAGCTTGGTTGTATCAAGATCAATAATGTGATTGATTACCTCAACAACCTCATTAATAGATATATTGTTGTAAAGTGAAACCACATCAAATCTAACCATAATATCACCAAGAAGCTTCCAAGGAAGGAAAGAAGAAGTGGGAAGGGGGGAAGGAAAAAATGGTAGTAGCCATAGTACACTGGTGTAAAGATCCCATCAAGCACAACAACCATTGTAACATTGTGGTGATATAAAGGAGAAATATTACAAGTTTCATCCACAACTTAAAATTAAGAACCTAAATATAGATGCTAAGAAGAAACTTATTATGGCCATGAATTTGAGGAAACAAGTGGAAAGCAACTCAAACATGGCTGAGAATATTTTATATACATTCATGTAAAAGGGCATGAATCTTAGTAGCCTTCTACAATAGGAAGACAATGAAATGACTAGACTCTTCCATATAAAGATATGTATTAAGAAGATGAAAATTGATGCTCTAGTCAAGTCAGGACCATAGATGAATCTCATAGCAATGGTTCTAGTCAAGAAACTATTTAAAATGGCAACAAGAAATGTTGAAAATGGCATGAAGAAAATCCTAATTTAATTTTGTCCTTAAATTAAATTAGGAATAAAATTGTAATTCTACATCACATGACAATTTGTATTAATTAACTAAGTTAATTTGTCTTAGTTGGCTCAGTTAATTTGAGTTGAGGGTCTAACTTGAGTCATGTAGAGTGTATCCTACTTTATAGGAGCCCTGGTTGAGTTTATTTTGAGTTGTAATTAATTAATTCAGTTTAACTGAGTTAAAATCAGTTAAATTAGTTCCAACTGATGGAGAAACTAGTACGAGGCCAGAAAATGGGGTGTTGCTTCATATGTTCAACTAGTTAACTGATGATTCACTCATAAATAACGCATGCATGTCAGATCTGAGAGTTACCCAATTGAGATTGGAGTTCAAGGACAATGTACTATCATTTGTATCATCATCTCAATTATACATGTGATGCATGCTCTTATCACCCAAAAAATGATCACTTAGAAATTTATAACTAGGTAGATTGAAATACACCATGGAGGATTAATTTTACCATAAAATCACTTTCATTGTGGAAAATAATTTAGTAAACCACTTTTATAAAATTATTTTTTGATTTAAATAAAAAACCCATGAGAATAATTAGTTAAATCATTATTTATTTAATTTTCTCTAGGAATAATTATTAAATCATTATTTAAATAATTATTCCTTGTCACAAGGAATAATTAAATAAATCACTATTTGTTTAATATTCATTAGTTCTATTATTGGAATAATTGTTAAATCATTATTTAATAATTATTTCAATTTCACACCATTCTCAATTCTCACGAAATAATTAATAAATTATTGTATCTGTTAATTATTTTTAAATAAAGATATTTAACCATTTTAAATGTATTTTCCCTCTCTAATAAATATAATAAAGTATTCCAAGTGGTTTGATCTTGATTTGGTTAGCATTATTTGATTACTTTCCATTTTCAAGGTTAAGTCAATGATTTGTTATAAATATTAGGGTTTTTCATTCATTCTTCACCATGATCATAATCATCATTACCATTATCGTCTTTTTTCTTTTGAGCTCCCATTTGAGTTCTCCACATTTTGTCTAGGTTTTTCACATATTGAGAGAGAAGATTGTTTTCAGAAGCATCAAGGACATCAAAGGACCCATCCCATAGAGGGGAACTTGTAGACTATTTTGTAAGTCTCCTTCAGCAGGTGTTTTTAATTAATAATATATTTAATTAAAGTCTTTCCATTTGGGTTATTGCATTAGATATTTTTACTGTTTCTTTCTATTCTAGATCATATATACTTTTGTTGTAGGTTTTCCATTTTTATTGCAGATCTGAATCACAAGTAGCCATCAACTTGTTGTTAGCGTCACTTGTCACCTAGTGACTTAAGTGAAGTATTTTTGGTACACCTTCCAAGACACATTAACACATGCAGTTAGAGGAAGGCCTATGATGGATTCCGCAATTCCAATTGACGAATTTCCCTAATTAATAGGGGCTAATTCTCAAGGAAAAAACTAAAGGAAATAGGGACTTGGAAAAGCGAGAAATTGGTTAAGTATCGACCTGTGCTTGTCTAGGAAGTAGTGAGACAGATAGAGATAGTGCATAGGTTTTTCGGGCTTGAGAAAAGCATTGTAATATTCTCATATTTTCTAACTAATGCAATATACAGACAATAGGGGCTTTTAGTTGTGGCTTTCCTCGAGGAATAATTAAGTAATGTGTTCAATGAATTCTTTCTCTTGTATGCTTCATGATTTTGTGATCGTTTAATTGTTTTCGCTGATGAGGAAAGTAGATTCGAGTCTATTGTTTTAGTAAATTACAATTAGCAATTTGAATTTATAAGGAATTTCTACATGGTATCAAATAAGAAATCACTCTAGAAGAGGTGAATATGAGTTTGTCTTTTGCAGGTGAAATTGAATTTGTAGTATCATTCTTCAGAGTTTGTGGGATGTCATTGTACGGATTGAGACTCGACTATGCCCTTGAGGGTAGTTCAAAATATATTGCTTGGAAGGGTAGGATGGAGGTAGTGTTGGAGGACAACGGGCTAAAGGAATTCATAGACATTGGTATTCCTAAGCCAACTGATGCTCAAGACTTGGTAGAGTGGAGGAAATGTGTTGCAAAGGTGAAAATGATTGTCCTTAACCTACATGGTAAGGAGACTCCATATCCAATGTAGAAAGCCTTGACATGCCTATTTAAAAACAATAGTGACCACATGAAGCTAACATTGAAGGACAAGCTAAGAAAAATCAAGATGGAGAAGAGTGATACAATACCAAATTACTTGACGAAGTTTACCTAATGTCGAGATGAGCTTGGAAGAGTTGGTGTTACAATTGCTGAATATGATCTCATCAGCCTAGAACTTCTAGTCCTTCCCAAGAGTTGACACAACTACCAATATTAGGTAAATGGGAGGGAGAAGTTACCAGAGTGGGAGCGTTTGTGGTCTGACTTGGTGCAAGAAGAGATAAGGAAAAACAAAAGAGATGGGACTTGATCCAAAGAAGTAGAAGAAAAATTTTCCTTAGTAAAAAAAGAATATTAATCTAAGGGAAATAAGTTCCAAGGCGAGGAGGGAAGAATAAATACTTGTCCAACATCAAGTGTTTTCACTGTCATGAGTTCGGGCACTATGCCATGAAATGTCCATATAAGAAGGCAAGTAAGAAAGAGCATGTAGTAGCAACAACATATGAAGCTCTAGCTTCAAAATTCAAGCTTGATTTTACTCTCATTGCATGCATCACAAGAAATTTAATGGGAAGCATGTGGTATCTTGATAGTGATGCCTCATTTCATATGATTTGGAATAGAGATCTCTTTAGTGACTTGGAGGAGAAAGAACTCAAGAAGAACATTGAGTTTGGATACAATGAGAGGTACAATGCGACCGATATCTCTATAGTTACTTTGCAGAGGGAGTTTGGCTCCCCTCTTAGACTCACATATGTGATGTATGTTCTAGGACTAAAGAAGAATATTGTTTCCATTGTGGTATTAGAACATAGTGACTACGATGTCAACTTTAGCAAAGGAAAAGTTTTCCTTAGATACATCGACACAGGATAGGTGAAATAGATCAGTGTGCAAACCAATAATTTGTATGCACTTGAGGTACAAGATGCATACAAAGCCTTGAGGAGAAAGTCAAAGGTTAGAGACTTGGTGATTGAGAGGGAGCATGTTAAACCTCTCAACATGCAACTTCAGAAAAAGCCTCAGAAAGTTGTGGAGCAACCACAATTGGAGAATCAGAGAGGAGATAGGGTGGAACTATCCACTCAAGCGGAGACCTCAAGTAGGGGGGAATTTTGATTCAAGTGGGAGGAGGGAGCACATCCAGCCATACCTCCAGGTGAAAGGTAGGAAGATGCGAAGAAATAGTCCCAAGGGTGCAGAAATTTGGGTACGATCCATTGAGGTTGTTTTTTTTCTCAGGGATCATTACCTTGCTATGGGGGCCCACAATATTCAGTACCAGGAGGATTAGTGTCAGTCAAATACTGAGGAGTGTAGAGCAGTGTTGACAAGGAAAAATGAGGCTTAGTAGCAGAGTCAACAACAACACAATTTTCCTATTAGACAGTTGCAAATATAGTTGATTCAACTTATTTTGTTTTTTTTAATGCTTTTTAGTTGCAGATGTTGCAGTAGCAACAACAACAGTGAAAACTATTGCATGCAAAAAATTCCAAAGCTACTGGATCGGGATATATGTGAATCCCTTTCTTGTTGAGAGGGAGTGTTCAAAATGGCAATAAAAAATGTTGAAAATGGCACCAAGAAAATCCTAATTTAATTTGCCCATGAATTAAATTAGGAATAAAATTGTAATTCCACATCACATGACAACTTGTATTAGTTAACTAAGTTAATTTGACTTAGTTGGATCAGTTAATTCAAGTTGAGGGCCTAACTTGAGTCATGTAGAGTGTATCCTACTTTATAGGAACCCTAGTTGAGTTTATTTTGAGTTGTAATTAATTAATTCAGTTTAATTGAGTTAAAGTTAGTTAAACTAGTTCCAATTGATGGAGGAACTAGTATGAGTTCAGATAATAGGGTGTTGCTTCATGTGTTCAACCAATTAACTGATGATTCACTCATAAATAACTCATGCGTGTGAGATTTTAGAGTTACCTAGATGAGATTGGAGTTAAGGGACAATGTACTATCAGTTGCATAATCATCTGATTTGTACAGGTGGTGCATGCAGTCAGAGGAAGGCCTATGATGGATTACACAATTCCAATTGAGGAATTTCCCTAATTAATAGGGGATAATTCTCAAGGAAACAACTCAAGGAAATAAGGACTTGGGAAAGCGATAAATTGGTTAATTATTAGCTTGGGCTTCTCTAGGAAGCATTGAGATAGATAAAGATAGTGCAGAGGTTGCTCAGGCTTGAGAAAGACATTGTAATCTTCTCATATTTTCTGACTAATGTAATATATAGATAGCATGGGTTTGTAGTTGTGTCTTTCCCTAGGAAATCATTGTGTACTATGTTGATTGAATTCTTTCTCTTGTATGCTTAGTGATTTCACAATCATTTAATTATTTCCACTAATGAGTAGAGTAGATTCAAGTCTATTGTTTTAGTAAATTACAATTATTAGTTTGAATCTACAAGGAATTTCTACAAAAATAGGGGTTGATGACTCATAACCATCTTATCCCATATCCACTGGGATGGGTAAACAAGGAGGTAGAGATAAAGGTAACCAAACAATGTAGAATAACATTTGTTATCAATGTTGACTTTATTTATGAAGTACGATTGGATGTAGTTCCACTTGATGTATGTGGAGTTGTATTTAGGAGAATCTATATGTACATGTAGGATGTGACCTTCATGCAAAACACCAACCGATATGGCCTCATAAATAATGGGAAATCCATCATCATCAATGTGCAAAAGGGCACTTCAAAGATCTCATTGATAAGTGCCAACCAAACCAAGAAGTTGATATATTATAGTAGAAGAATGTTTTGCTTATTTTAAGAGAAAATTAGTTTGTAGAAGAGTCTGTGACAACTAAGTCATCCATAGAGGAGTTTACTAAGGAATAGAAATAAAAACTATAAGAGTTACTAAAATTTTATAGGGGTGTGTTCTGGGAACCTAAAGGGTTACCACCCAAGAGGGAAGTGCAACACGAGATTCAACTTTTATCAGACTCTTGGTTTCCAAGCATTGGGTTGTATAAGGAATCCATTATAAAGGAATATAAGGTGAAGAAACAATTACAGGAAATACTAGTGATCCAAGTGGATGTCAATGGCCATCCACATATTCCGTTATCTCGACGGTTCTCTATATTCTTGGTAGTTTTTCTTTGATTTTTGGGTTCCAAACTTTTAAGGTTGTTTTGAGTCCCTAAACGATGTCTTCGATAGTTCAAGGAGAAAAATGTTTTTGTGGAATGCCTTGGCCCCAGAGTGAATTATAACATATAAATAACATCTTGGATATACTTTATATACTTCTCGATCTTCTCAAATTAATAGGCATAAATTCTACATAAATTACCTAGAAACTTAGAAATTTAAAAAACATATGATAAAATATCTCAGATTTGATGACTTCATCTCTTAAGTGTTGACTATGTTGATTTCTTCCTTTTCTATGGTTTCATTCTCCATATCTTGATTGGTTGGAGCTTTTTCTCCTTGATGTTCATACTTTTAATATGAAGGATGAATAGAAATACCAACTCCATTATGATTTTTCTTGACAAGTTGAATAACAACCCAAAGTGATTTTCTCAACTCGAATTCAAGGGCTAATATATATTTATATAGATACAATAGGATACACATAATGAATTACACATAGGAAATGGGAGGAGGTACATGCTCAATCAATTTCTCCTACTATGATCTCCTCATGCAACTTAAGGGTTCCCCTTGTCTCCTAGAGTTCCTTGTAATCAGTTGAAATTGTAATCTAGACTTTGACATTAGACATAGTATGGTATCAAATACAAAATTTTCTCAAAAAATAACATATTGAGGGGCACTAGACTAACCTAAAATATAATAGGGCCACCCAAATAAAAATACATTCAAAACAAAAAGACCTAGAATCATGCACCAAATTCCCAAAAAATGCAGAGTAGGTAGTCAAGAGCCTCAAAAAGGGATAACCAAACCACAAATAACATGAAAATCCAAAATTTTGGCTCTAGAAAAGGGACAAATTTATAAGTAAGACCTAATATGAGGTTTCTCAATTTAAAAGAGAATGAACAAAAATGTCAAAGGTAGAAACCAAAGCCATCATTCAAATGACAAAGTTACTTGAACCAAACTCTACTTGCTAGCTTAATGTTTTTATCTCTAAAATCCAAAGGAGACTATCCTTGTAAAATCGCAAAATCAAGAAAGAGCATGCCTAAAGAAAAAAACAAGAAAACTAGGGCTTCCCCACATAAAATTAAATCCTCAATCACCCAGTCAAGGCAAGAACCACTAAACCCATTTTTCACAATAATGTAGATGTTGAGACATAAAAATCCCATATAGACTCCCTTGAATGTGCTTCAATTATTCAAGTGTAAGAATCATGAAGAGGATTTCAATGTGAGAGATCATGGGTAGCATATTAACCCTTGTGCTCCAAATAAGTTGCAACAAATAGGCTTGGTTGCATGCCAGCTTAATTGTTTGGTGTATGAAATAACATCCATGATTCAAGGTGTAGGTTGATAATTATCCATATTGTGGAGGGAGAATTTCCACTTATCTTTCAAGGTGGCATGGTTTACATAGTGATTTTATTATTTTTTTGTTTTCTTCCAAAACATGGAAGAAATTGAGTTTTGAAACTTCAAAGTAAACTTTCCCTATCTAGTTGATCACAAAAACAAGTCTAACATCATATGGAGTATATTCTTGAACCATATAGATAATAATGATTAAAGAATCCCCAATCACTCTTAGAGTTTGGATGTTTAAATATTTGACAATGTTCAAACCCTATAAAAGAGCATAGGCTTCCGCAAGGTTGCTGGAGATGATGTTGCTAGTGTCTGAGTATTTGAATACTGCCATTAGTGATAAAAAATCCTCTCTTCATATCATATTAGGGTCCCACTCTGAAATTTTTGTCATTCCACTAGGTCATCATGCAAAAATTTGGTCACTAAAGGTTGAATTAGGGTTTCCTTTAATCCTTATAGAAATTTACCCCTTTCTGGCTAATTTCAACCTTGCTGAGTATCCATTGTCCATAAAGTTAATGACATCATGCCATCATATCAATCATGTCATCTTGAAATTCAATCCTTCAAGGTCTCATTAGGTCTTTTAGGGTTTTTCAAGGTTTCATTAGGTCATTATGGTTTCAAAGGTTCCAATAAAACTCCATTCCATTGTATAAGACCAACAAGTACATGGTGATCAAATAATAGCTCTTCACCATGTGAAGATGATTTGTAAAGAGAAATTCTTATTTCATCATTCAATTTTATGTTCACTATATGTAATAAGTATTTTTCCTAAGCTACCAACTCAATCTCTATATGCCAACTTCATTAAAGAAGAGTAAAATTCAAAGAGTTCTCAAAGGCCATCAAAATATCAATTTGTCAAAGGAAACCGTCAAGTGAAAGGGTAATGTTTCGAAAATTTAAGTGAATGCCAAAGGGAGTTGTCTTTTCCCAAGGGTGTCGAAATCATCATTTTCCACAAGCACTAAACCCTAATTTCCTCTCCCACTGAGCTAGGGTTGGATATGGAATCAGATACATCTGAGCAAAGGAGGCCTAAGGGAGGACATATAAGCAAGTTTGAGGCCATTCCAACTCATAAACATCATGCCTCCATCATTTTTCAAGAAGTCATTCCAAGGGACAAATCATTTACCACAAATAGGGACAATTTTGATTCCAATTATGTTTCCAGCCACACAGGGATGGATTTTACAAATGTGAGAGAGGTTTTTGTCCATAATAGTCCATGGATGAAAAATATCCTTTAGTTTTTACATAGGTGTTATGGTTTTGGAGAAATGTCAAAAATACAGTTGCTACAAGAGAGTTGCTGCACTTCTGGAGTGACCTTGGGAAAATCAAATTTTCTCCTAGATGGAGTGTCCAAATGACTTTCTTGATGAGTCAAACGATAATGAGGTAGAACTTTATTTCCGATGAGCTATCATGAGCTCCATTTGGAGTTGAGAAAGACCTCCAAAAGTTTCTTGCAAGAGAACAATTCATTTTTTCACCCTCATTCTGCAATTTTTGACCAGTCTTGGAAGAATGAACTTTTGGAGGGTAAAATCAAGTACATTTTGAAAAATAAAGGAAGATTTGTGAAACTAGATAGAATAAGATTTCTAGTAAGCTATCTTGGGCTCAATTTTGAAAATTTTTGAAAAAAATTTACAAGTTGTGAATTTATGTTTTTTTTAAGGCATTTTTAGCACAGTAAAAAGGTCAAATGTGGAACAACTAGGGTGTTGCGTTCATTTTTGGGGAATCTAATGACAAAAAGGTAAACATCACTGGATTCAGAGTGATGAGGACATGCACCTTGTGCATTTTCTAGGCATTTGGAGACAAATAGGTCAGTCAAAATGGTCAAAAACCACCAAGAAACCACCTTTCTGCCTCATTTTTGGCTTGGGCACTGTGCGTTTACCAGTATTGGGAGATTGAGTTTTTGACAAGGAAAATGAGCTCCAATTTTAAAACTGAAGATATCTATAGAAATTAGACTTGAAGGCTTTCAAACAAGCCATCTTGGAGGAAATTTGGATACTGGGAAGGCACCCAAAAGTAGTCCTGAACTTGGAGGGCACATTTGACAAAGAAAGGGTGTGTTTGACAAAGAGAGGGTGCATTTGCATGTCTTCTCCAATTTTTTGAGTTTCTCTCCTGTTTTGATTTTCACCTTGGAAAATGATGATTTTACCAATGTAAATGGTTAAATTGGTTGTAATTATCATGTTTTTACTATTACTTAGGGTAAATGCATTAGGTAAATCAAGAAGATGAGATGTAATGAATCAATTCATTTAACATAGGAATGAGTCACCTGGACCATCCTACAATTTAGCTATCAATTCAAATTTTTGTGTAATATCTTCCTCACCTCATGGATTCGACCACTGTGGATGAGGGGAAGTGGTTTTCATGTCTATTTAGTACCTTTCTTCACCATAGAGAATGGCTAGAATCAATGGGATGTTGTACTATTGATCAGAGACACTAGTGTAATCAGTATTTGGCAGAGTTTAATGAATGAGTTGCAGTTATTTTGGTGGAATACCTATGGTATGGAATTTTGACATTGTTTCTCCTTATGTTGCAAATGTTTGAGTGTTTTTTACTCCCATATTTTATTTCACTTCTAAGATATGTTAAATTTCAATTTGATGAACATAATACATCTTACATGCTTTGTTTTGGAGAAATCTTCATAGTTTGTCCATTTTCTTCAATTAGGAAAGAATACATGCTTGTCTTGCTCTTTCTAGCACTTCACTGATATTATCCATCTCACTTCATAACCTTAAAGTGTTTGAGTGCCTACCTACCTTACTCCATCAGATGTCTGCAATCTTACCCTAATTTGCCCTGACCTAGTCTTTTTGACCTAATCCTCTTCCAAGAACCCCACCAAATCAAATCAAACAACCTTTGCACATCATATCTAGCCTAAAACCCTAATATATGCAACCCTCTTCGCTGTGATCCTTTGGAGAGATCCCTCTCTGGCTTGGTAGGGCTAGCTACCAAGTAAAAAGATTGGTCTATGGTTACCTCAGCTGGACTCTTCCTTAACCTTGGAGATCCAGAGGAGTGATAACATACTGGCACCATTGTCGGGGAACGAAAGATTCATTTTCCCTGGGTTTACGAAAAAGTTTAGATCTAATTGTTGATGGTGAACAACAGTTGGACACATAGGAAGGTTGTACCATTCACCTTGCGACTCCATTGGCTAAAAGATCTAGAAAATCAACACTTCATGGCGACTCCACTACATTAAGATTAGTAAATTGAAGAACTTTCAATATGGGATCTGTTGCAAGAAGGTATACTTCATTGAAAAGAGATCACATTACAAGTTTTCCAAATAAAATGCCTAAGGTAAATTGACAAAGCAATTTGCCTATGTTCAAAGATGTGAAAGGCTATGATGTTACTCTTCATTTGGTGAGATTTCACATGCATGTGCGTAGATTAAAGATTGATTTTCCGGAAGACTGCTTGATGAAGATACTCATGGCCACTCTGGAAGGTGAAGCCCAATCTCGGTGTGAAAGTTTGCTGCATGATTGTATTTATTGTTTAAAGGATTTTCATACCATGTTCTTTGAAAGGTATAAAGAATCTTGTCCATCATTAATATTAGCTCAGAACTGCTATAAACATGTTGATAGTTTTATTGAAAATCTTGAGAATGTTTATGGAGATGATGAATTCATGGACGATGAGATCATGGAAACCCTGTATGAAAATCCATTTTAGCAACATAAAGAAAGCTTAGAGGATACTTGTCAAGATGCTCAGGAAAGTTCGTATTAGGCTGAAGATCTTTGTATAGTTGAAAATGATGTAAGACAAGGTATTATTTCATATTTTCTTGCAATAGAAGATGGTATGGAGGAAAATCAAGTTCCAATTTTAGATTGTGATAAGGTCAAGTTGGCTATTCCGGATCTAGATTTAGATTGTGATGATGAAGAGTATGTTGTTATGGATCCCATGAAGGAGAGATCTATTGTTGAGATCAAATTGAATGAAGAAAACGAAGTCGTCGATCACATGTTCTCACCCCATCAAAACAAAGTCTTTAGAAGGAGGTAATCCAATCCCTTTCTAAAAAACAAGATGAGATCTTTTCTCAAGTAAGTGAAAATCTTCTTTGGATGAATCTGTGGTAAATGATAGAAATTTCAGTTTTGATTTTCATGGACAATCTTAATAAGCTAGTCACTTTGATACAGTAGCTTCCTCTTTCCTTGAAGATGAAGGAATTGTGCATCTTGATAGTCAAAACGAATCACATGAAATGAATCAACAGTTTGATGAAAATTTATATACTCCTTTGCTTGAAATTAATGAAGATATTCAACATCCTTGTCAAACTTTAGGAGGGAAATAAGACAATTACTGTTTTAGCAAAAGAAAACAAAAAGTACTATCTCCTCTGTCTGAAGATGAGATAGATCAACTCCTGAAAAGTCATATTACAACCCAAGCTAATGCAGGTTTGTCGTGTTCACATAGTGAAGAAGGTGTTAGTGAAACTTCTTCCACTTTTGAAAATGAGGATAGTCTTGAAATTAGATTTATAGATCAGCTAACATATATTTATTTCTTTCATGAAGATTATAGGGCTATCATGTTTGATAATCTTGAAGAATGTTTTTTGTTTAAGAATGACTTAGACTATGAGTTTGAGGAGTATGAGCCTGAGAGAGACAATATGCTAGAAATCGAGTCAGAATTTCTCATGCTTGAGGAATTTACAGCCAACACTGATATAGTAGAAGGTTATACTTCTCTATGCCTTCCTATCAATCAACAACCAACTATTCTTTCAGATTAGAATGAAGGGAGTAATTGTATTTTTGCTGTTGGATCTCAGTACAAGGTAATGCTTTCAAATTTTCAAGATCCCTTCAACAGGATTTTGCAAGCATTGGAGAGGATAAATGTTGTCTAGTTTGTTAGCATAAGCCTTGGTTTCAGTTGT
>APFE030582823.1:10562-34318 GCA_000404065.3 Pinus taeda | reverse complement strand
TTGTTTGAGACTTATCAATTGGCTAAAAAAAGTGTTTCATTTTGTATCCTCATAATGCGCTGTCAATTATTCCGTAAAAATTGCCCAAGTGATAATTTGTTTACGAGAGCAAAGCCATTGATACCATACAAACTGATTTGGTTCCAATATAAAGTTGCAATACGTACCTTTTGTGTGTTTTGCACATTATTGAGATCGAAAAATTGCTCCATCTGTAATATCCATGTTGTGGGATCCTTGCCATCAAACTTCCTCATATCGATTTTTTGGAATATGGTGGGTCTTCGATCCAACATTAGAGTCTATGGAAACATGATTAACATTTCTTTTGTTCTCATCATGAGTTTACTTTAGTACCTTTTCACCATTAGTGACCATTTCTTGTAGAAAATTTGTGAAATCTGTCTTCAAATCTGCCATGTCTATCTTCAAATCTGTCTTCAAATGTATCTTCAAGTTGTCCATCGTAGCTTCCATGCCATTCATCTTAGCTTCCACGCCATTTATCTTAGATTTCGTGCCATTTATCTTAGCTTTTGTTAGCTTTTGTGATAGTGACATTTGTTGCACGTAGTCTTGTAATTTTGATATATCATATAGCATTTCTTCCTCTTCTTCATGAGTCATGCTAGAGATTTCAGGTTGCTTACTAGGTGTTTTCATTTTCTTTCCTGAGGGCATCAGTTACTGATAATAATGTTCTACTATGCCCTTTGAATTCCTTCAAAATAATTTTTCAAACCAAGTTTAAGCAAAAATTTAAAAAAAATCTACACACCTTTTTTCACTTTGTAGGAGCTCGATATTGCTTCTGATGTATCTCTATAATTTCGAATCATCCAGTTATAAAATTGTGACCTACAATATCCCTCTATGTCCTATTTCCAATTCCACCAGTCTGATCCAAATTTGATTCTCCAAGGAAGATTTATGCCAATCTCTCACAGTGACCTGATTATAGACTAGTTCAGTAGAGAGAACTTGTATGACGTGCCACGTGTCCCTTTTTTGACCTTTGGCTCTAAAAAAATATATACAAGAAACTACAGTCTGTCCTCTTTCTGTACCTTTTGATGAAATTTCAATCTGATGCTTAGAGAGAAAGCTATGACAATTTTCCCCAGGTCACCTGTTTGGAATGCAATTCAGGAGTCTACAAAAATACCAACTTCCTCATATCATATCTCCGCAAATATAGTGCTAAAAGACCTGAAATTTGAACTCGAGATTCAGTACGATTTCATCTCAAACGGGTTGTTTTTTTCCCTTTTGAAACATCGCAAAAAAAAAGTTATAGTGAAAATTCCACAATGGCATATTTGGAGCATCGAAACCCCAGAATCCAAAAGCTTTGATACCAAATGTTATGAAACCAGCTCACAAAAAGATAGAAAAGATAGTTGAACATCTTAGAATTCAGCCTCTTTGAGGGGGTAGCCTCCTTTACATTACAAAAATGAACATTTATTGAATGATTCAAATGACAAAACCTCCTTTCTATATATAGGAGTCTAAGGAGTCACAATTTAACTCAGCCGACCTAACAATAATATTATAAAGGCACAAAAATAACAATAGAGGGATTCTATGGGGCACAGTAATAACAATATGGGGACAATAGGGGCACAAAAATATTAATAAGGGATACAACTGCAATAGTAATGGGGTAATCACTAGTATTATAGGGACCTAACATACAACCTTAAATTATGAAGATTAACAATAACATAAATTTGCATATATGAAGGAAAATCCAACCTGAAGGCATTGTTACCAATCTTTGCCAAAATTCTGAATGGACCATATCTAATTGGTTTTAGCTTTTTAACTTCTCCTTGGAGCCTCTCTTTGCTAATGTGAATCCAAAATTCATCACCGACTTGGAACTTGTGATCTACCTGATGTTTGTCGTGCCTTGCTTTGTACTTTCCTTGGCTCTTTTCAAGTTGTTCTTAAACTTTTTGGTGTAAAAATTGGATTTTTTCAATGACCTTTCTTACTTTGTCCATGTCATTATGACCATCAATAGCAATATATTTTCCAAAAATGAAATCCAAAGGAGATTTAGGCAAGTATCCCAAACATGCCTCAAATGGCCATGTTTGAGTTGAAGAGTTCTTGGCCTAGTTGTAAGCATGCTGAATATAGTTCAAATATTCATCCAAAAACTTACCATGCTTGTTGCAATACCCACGAAGAATATGTATCATTTTTTTGTTCACCGCATCTGTTTGATCATCTGTTTGTGGATGGAAAGCTATACTCTTTTTCAGTTTGGTTTCCATGGATCCCCATCAGCTTGACCAAAAATTCCCAACAAAGCGAGAATCTCAATCACTAACAATGGATGTGGGCAATCCAAAATGCACCCATACATTTTGAAAGAATAACTAAGCAGTTTATTCAATTGTAACTTTCTTTTTACATGGCATCAAGATACACATTTTTTTGAACCTAGCCACAACTACATACAAATAATCATGAGCTCTTTTTGACAATTGAAGACCTCCTACAAAATCCATAGAAACACTCTCCCACGTTCATGAAGGAACCAGAAGTGGTGTGCACAATCCTAACTTCATATTGCTAGGCTTACTGATTGCACATAATGAACATCCCTTAATAAAACGAGACACACTTTCAAGAATACGGGCCAGTAACAATACCTCTATAGATGTGACACCATCTTACTCACACCAAAATGACCAGCAATAAGAGAAGTATGTGCATCTCTTATGATGTTAATTCTTTCTCCCTGTGGACTACAAAGCTTGTCAAGATGGTACAACAAGTTATCATGCAAATGATAATCCAATTCCTCTACTTGGTTACCTTGAATCAATCTTGCATAAACATCTTGAAAGTCATTATCTAATGCATATTGTTCACTATAACTTTCATGTAAAACAAAAATTTTCTTGAGTAAAGTAGTTGCACTAACAATAGGCCTAGAAAGAATATCAACAACTTTATTGTAGATACCTTTCTTATACCTGATTACCAAGTGGAATTGTTAAAGAAAACCCATCCATCGGAAGTACCTTGATTGCTACAACTTTGATTGAGATTTCAAGTATTGCAATGGTTGATGATCAATGTGAACGATTGTTTCCTTACCCATCAAGTAGTGTTTCCACTTTTTCACACTTTATACCAATGCATACAATTCCTTGTCATATGCAGGATAGCTAATCATTGCACCATTAAAAGTTTTCGAATGAAAATAGATAGGCTTACCATGTTGCATGTAGACTACACCCATGGCATAGTCACTAGCATCAGTCTGAATCTCAAATGACTATCTCAAGTCTGGAAGTACAAGTATTGGAGATTAACTAATATTTTCCTTCATTGCATCGAAGGCCTTTTGCTATTTTCCTCCCCACTAAAAAACCTTTTTCACACTTGTCAATGCATGCAAAGGAGTTGCTATAAGAGAAACGTTAGGAATGAAATTCCTCCAATATTTGGATGCTCCCAAAAAACTTCTTACATCGGCAACTGTCTTGGACCTTAGCCAATTAAAAATGACATCAACCTTGGAGGGATCCATTTTCAACTCACCTCCTCCAACAATATAACCCAAGTAAACTAAAGAAGTTTTTTGAAACTAACACTTTGAAAGCTTAAGATATAACTGTTCTTTTTTCAAGGCATCAAGTACTTTTCTTACATGCATGACATGTTCATCATGAGATTTACCAAAAATTAAGAATTCATCTAAGTAGACTATAAAAACTCATCAATAAATGGCCTCAACACATCATTCATCACACCATGAATGTATCAGGAGCATTACATAAACCAAAATGCATAACTATCCATTCAACAAACCTTGTTTTGTTTTGAATGTTATCTTCCAAATGTCTCCTTCAACTATTCTAATTTGATGGTAACCTCTCCTTAATTCCAACTTTGTAAAATACTTTTCATCTTTCAATTGATCAAGTAAATAATCTATTCTAGGTAGTGGGTAACTGTTTTTTACCATAATATTGTTCAATGCATGGAAGTCCACACACATGCACCATGTTCCATCCTTCTTTGGCACCAAGACAATAGGTGAACCACATGGTCAAGAAGATGGTCTGATGATCCCTTTATCCAACAACTTGAATTTTATTCTTAATTTCTACACTTTCCATCACTAACATCCTGTGCATGCTAAGCTTAGGAAGAGGACAATCTTGCTGCAACTATATCTGATGTTGGATTCCTCTCTTGAGAGGTAATCCCTTTGGTTCTTGAAACATCTCATCATATTGGTTAACTACATCTACCAATTCAAATTTCAATTTTCAATCACAACCTTTAAAAGCTTCATTATCAACATCATTCTTGGGTTTGATCATTAGAAGCACAAAATTGTTGCTTGAATTCACTAGTATTTTCATCTACCCCACATTAACAAGTGAAAGATTTAGTTTCTTGCTATGAGCTCTCACAATATATTCTACTCCATCTTTGAACAAGTGATATTTTTTTCATGTCTATGGAAGATAGCTTTTCTGCCATAAAGGTATAGGCTGCCCAAAATTATGCTACATATATATAATGGTGCAACATCAAGCTCCACTTCACCTATGAAATTTGCAGTAATGGCAAATTTCATTTTAAACTTTCTAGTAACCCACAATTGTGCATTTTCACACACCCATCCAAGTAGATATGATTTATGATGTGGAATGTTTTCCAAGTTTAAACTTTTGACAATGTTTTCAGAGATAAGATTGGCTTGACTACCACTATCGAAAAGTGTATCAATCTTGTTATGCTTTGAGATCACCCTTATGTGAAAATGTTCTATTCTCATCTTTTCATTTGGAGTTTCATTTTGTGAATTTGAAGAACTAGTGCTAGCAATGGATTCTTTTCCTTTTATACCAATGGATGTGATTTTAGTTTCATCGCCTGAATTAGATCCCAACTCCTATTGAGTGGTTGCAGTTGTCTTTTGTTTCCCTTTGTTGTTGAATATTTTTGGCTTCATTTTGGGATGAAGCTTCTAACAATGAGCTTCATCGTGACCCTCTCTGGAACAATGTTTACATGTTACTTTATCTCCTTCTTTTTGATAGATGCATTTTTATTTCCCTTCCCTTTAAAACCCTTTTTTTTTCCTTTACTCTTAAATGGCTTTTAACTACCTTCTTCTAGAGTGTTTTTCCCTCTTGCCTCAAGATGAGTGGCTTGCACACACATATCATCTAGATTATTGGGATTAAACATTAAGATAATATGCCTAAGGTAACTGAGCAAAGCCCCTATGTACTTCAGTGACATGTCCTGTGATTGAAAATCTACACCTAACATAAAGACCTTTTTCTTAATTCTTGGGTGTAATATTACAGATTTTGACCTTCAAGTTGTCTAAATTTATACCAATTTATGATGGATTTCTTCATATAAGGTAGAGGGTAGAATTGTGTTTTGATTGCAACAATGAAATCAGTCCAAGAAATTGAGATTTTACTATGTTTTTCTATCTCCTCTTATGTCTTTGATTCCCACCATACTAGTGTTTCACCCTCCATTCTCAATGAAGATAATTGAATCTTTATGTCATCCTCTTGAAGGTTTTCAATTATGCAATAGACCTCCAATTGGTGAATCCAATTATCAAACTTCTCTACATTCACTTCACCATTATACATGGGCAGCTCAAATTTAACATCAAGTTTTAAAAACGGTGATTTACCAATTCCTTTTGAAGTATGATGATGAGTATGAGTAAAGGTTGTGTTAGTGGAAGAGGGGTGAAGATGCTTGTGAAGAAGAAGATGAAGAAGATGGTGGAGAGGGTGGAGGTTTGTCTCCATTTCCATTACCTCCTCCTGAAGAACCTTCTCATTTGGGAGGTTTGGAGCTTTCACCTTGCAGCTTGGTATTCCTCTCTTCAAAGAGGACCTTCACCATCTTTGTCATATCAAAGAAAACCTTTATAAAGGCCTTCTCATCTTCTGTCATGTTTGTAGGTTCTCCTTCATGATACATGCTCTTTGGAGTCTCAACTACAACTTGAGGATGAACTGGTGTTGGAGATTGTGGAAACATTTCCCTCCTTCCCCTTGACCCAACTTCAGGGCTTCCAACCAGCTTCCCTTATCCTCTTTTGAGTTTTAAAATTGTAAGCATGACATAAACTTGAAAATGGTTAAATCCTGCATTCACAAAGAAAACCTAGTGCTCTGATACCAAAATAATATGATTTTCAATATTAGATTGTTGTGCTAAGATCCTCCTCAGATTAGAAACAAAATTATTTCATTGTGCTTAGGGATTCATGAGTTTTTCAAGTGTAAAATGAGTTTTTATGTTAATTTTATGAGAAATTTTAACATAAATAAGAGACTGAAGAGTAGCATAAACATGTATAAAACATCAACAAAAACACATCACAACAGGAACATGACAAAGGAGTTCACCCCTCCTGGGCTATGTCTCCTTGGTCCAGCTTCCAATGGCTTGGTCCTATTTAATATGCTCAAAAGTGTAAAAGGATGTGTTTACAATGCTCAAATTCTTCTGAAACTTGCTCCAATGAGTCAACAATATCCAAAAATGGCTATCTAGCCTCTTTTTGTACCCAATTTGGTGGAAAACTGAAGAAGTTAGGACCTCTCCTAGTTTCTCCACTATTCGCTCTACAAATTGCACAAAATCAGGCATTATCCTACAAATTCACCCCATTTTCCACTAACGGAGCAACAAATTCCCTAAATTTCGGGCAGATTTGTATGACCATTAATTTTTTCGTCAAGGCCTTAGAACCAAAATCTTGGTCATATGGGGACCATGCGCCTAGGGGCTAACCATAGCACTAGCCCCCTACCTCTGACAGTCACAGTTACCGTTAGTGGTTATGAAGAAGCGTTCACGTAAGGATGGTTAGTCCAATGGTTTAGGTGGTGGCGGTTATTAGCGATGATGGTTGTTGGTGATCAGAATATATGTTGGTCATGCGTTCACATAGGGGGCGTTAAGTCTACTACCCCCATAACCTTGGCAGCATTAAATCATAAATAAAACCTGCCACCCATTCATGTTAAGAAACATTGCCTGGGCGCGTTGGTGAGTTCATTGGTCTATGTTGTGGGAGGTCGCAGGGTCGAGCCTGACCTCTGCCTTTTTCGCCATACCAAAATTTTGATAGGCCATTAGGAGGACACATGGCGACCTCCAACTTATCCACGTGTCACCTCCTCATTGGCCCAAGCCAAAAACACATGGACCAATAGGACAACGCCAACTTAATAGAATATGCCCCTTGCCACATAAGCGGTACGGATGCCCAATCAACATCACTGTCAGCTACGTGCAAAATTTTTACCTGTTTGACAAAGTGAACAGATCACATTTCTCGGAGCATACGATGTCCATTTCGTGTGAAATGAGTTGCACTAGATTCATGATGACCAACACTACATGGTAGTTTAAATTATACGCCATTTTGACAACTTTTTTATTTGAGCAGAATTTTGAGCACCTAATCATTATGGTATATTGTTTAACACTAGATTTACATAATTGGATATGTGGCATGTTGTGCAAGTTCATTCTCAGGAAGAATTCAAAAGAAACAATTTTTGGGAGAAGTTGACTCGGTGAAAAAAGAGGCACCAAGTAGTGAATGCATAAAAATTTAATAAACTTGATGAAGGTACAAGAAACAAATAAACTTAGTGAAAGAAGAAGAAAGTAATAGACATTGTGGAAAAGCAAGCAGACTCAATGGAGTAGGTTGCTGCCTACAAATATTTGCAGCAGATGGGATTGGTGTCTCTTGTAGGTTGTTGCCTACAAATAAACAAATGTGATTAGTATGGTGTCTCCTGTAGTTTGGTGCCTACAAAACAATAGAGGGGACTGGTGTCTCCCATAGGTTGGTTCCTACAAAATTGCAGAGGGAATTGGTGTCTCCTGTAGGTTGGTTACTACAAGACAACAGAGGGGATTTATGTCTCATGTAGGTTGGTACCTTCAAAACAACAGAAGGAAATGATGTCTCTTATAGGTTGGTTCTTACAAAAAAAAGGGTATTGGTATCTCCTGCAAGTTGGTTCGTACAAAATAGTGGAGGGGTTTGGTGTCTCTTATAGGTTGGTGCCAATAGGTTAGCAGAGGAGATTGGTGTCTCTTGTAATTTTGTGCCTACAAACTAGTGAAGGGGATTAGTTTCTTCTATATGTTGGTTCTTATAACACAGTAGAGGGGTTTGGTGTCTCTTGTATGTTTTTGAATACAAATTATAAGGGGGGATTGGTGTCTCTTGTAAGTTTCTTCCTAAAAAAGAACTGAGGGTATTGTTGTGTCATCTAGGCTGGTGCCTATAAGATCTTTCATGTAAGTAAGTTTTGTGGTTTCTACTGTAAGGATTTCCACATATATCTTATGTTACTTGTACAATTTATGAGATTAATGTTTTATGATTTTTTTTGGATTTAAATAAGTAGAATTTTCATTATATTTATTCACTCCTCTCCAAATAATTGTGAATTCCAACAAAATCTATCCTTAAGAAAAATTTTGAAATCACATACATAGGATATTTGCATTATTTTTGTGGCCTCCAAATATTACAAATCAATTTCTCCTTGCCAATCTAAGTATGCATGAGACCTTATTCACTTCTTTCAAATGTAATATTGTAAACCAACCCATTTTCCATTCTATTATAGAGTCAAATTTGCTACCACCTGCACCATACCCAAAGTAGATGCCACTTCGTACCATCAATTAGTTCGTATCCTTTTACATTTGACGCAAATACATCCTAGTATTTCCTTTGTTTTTAGCCTTGTTTCATGATATATGAAAACACCACATGAAAGTCATTGGAAAGTAGTAAAAAAGGATACATGAATATATTGAAGCTATAGTTTAGTTTGGGAAACACTATAGTTCCTAGTGGGACTCCTTTATTGGTTGGTTTACTAATTTCCATTAGGCTAGTGTCCCTAATGATTGGAAGTATACTACATTTTAAGTTTTTATTCTTGGTTCAAAAACTATCTCTTGGGATTGAAAGAAGAAACATGATATTCCTCTTTCTTGAATAGAACTAAAATATCAAGTATATGTTAATGCAAGATAATAAGCCTTTTGGCTTCAATTGAAACTTTTAGAGTTTGGATTCCAACAACATCTAATCACCCTCTAGTGTGATAATCATAGTTCCATCAAGCTATACAAATATATATTTCAACATCAATGCTTCAAACAAATTGAAATTCTAATGCATTTCACCAAAATCTCATTCAAGATCATATTCTTGAAGTGTTAATTTACCAAAAATATTATCAACTTGTTGACATTTTCACAATGTATATTCTAGTAGTGAAATTTTATAAACTACAATATATGTTAGGATTTAAAGAAGTTGTGATTAAGGGTTTTTTGCCACAAAATCTAGTATACCTTGTGATGAAGTTCACAAGGCGAGAGCTAGACATTGTAACAATAATGAGGAGATATTTACATTGTCACCTCAACAATTCTCCTCCACTCTTTAGTGGAATGTCACCACAAGGGAGGACTCCCAGTATTCACTTGTAGGGATACTTTGATCATAGGGGATAGGGTAAAAGGATTTGAACCCATGGAAAAACCAAGAAATGGGAAAATCCCTCTTCCTAGCAAAGGACTCAAAGGAGGAACATGTTTTCCATTAAATAGGAAATCGTGTAAAGGATTTGAGGTGCTTTCCATGCTAGACATGCAATAATGGAAGATAGTGGAAAATGTGGATGTGATCTTGACTTATGCAAGAATGAAACATGTTACATATATAAACATAAACATAGAGATGTAGCAAAAATAAATCTTCATTTCATTAATATCAAATAACTTAAAGATGGTTACATAAAGAATGGAAATAAACTAGCTCAGGTGATGATAACTTATCTCTGAGAAGAGATGTGGTATATGCCTACCTCTGAACTATGTCACAATGAGGCTCAAGGGAATTTTTATTATTTAATAAAAAAGGGAAACCCTAAACAACCAAAACCGTAACCCTAGGAGATAAAACACCAAGAGTTTGTGGGCCCCATTGGGGTTAGTTGGGAAACCTACTTCTTGGAGTCGTAACTTGGTCATATGATCTCTATTTGGTGTGTATGATACCTTGTTATAAATTTCTCTCGCAGTACTACACGATTTACAATATACCCCTACCTTTCATATGGTTGTGGACTTGTTGCAGACCTCAAAAAATGCCATTTACGGGGTCAAAACAACTGCAGAATTTTAGGACCCGAAAAAATGCTAAAAATAGTAAATTGTGCTATAATCAAGGAAACTAATGAAACTAACTAAAGGTATAGGTAGAATAGGTTTTTTTCCACCAATATCCACCTAGATCAGTCCTCCCCCCTTAGGAAACAATTGTCCACATTGCATCCAAAGCCTCCATGAGGTGAGGAAATTTGTATTCAACTAGGTCTGTGGCGAGCCACTTGCATTGGTGAAGGAGTTGGCTTTCTTTGACAACTATATATAGTTGAATCCTCTACTAATGAGTTTCCTTGATATGTGTTTCCATGATCCTATTAGTCGCGGCCTGTTCAATACAACTTGGTTTGAGATCTATCGGTGTCAGTTGCTCAACAACATCAGATGTGTCCAACAATAGGGGAAAGTATGGTTGTAGCTAGTCCACATTGAATATTGGGTGTAGGCCAAGGAATCATGGAAAGTTGAGCTCAAAATAATTTTCCCCTATAGGCTTAGTGATGGGGTAAGGCCCATATTGAAACAAGTGAAGCTTTCATTGGGCACCATCAAGGTGCTCCTTTTGCAAATGTAACCAAACTTTGTCTCCAACTTGGAACTTTTGTGGCACCCAATGTTGATCATGATGTTATTTGTACTGATCATTTGTTTTGTTTAATATGTCATGGACCTACTATTATATGTTTTGAACGTGCTTAATGAAGTTGTTAGCTTTGTCATCTTAAGACTTGACATGAGCCAAATTTTCCTACGTAGCTGCAAGTGGTATGCTAACATCAATAGGACATAGTGGATAGAATACTTATTGAGTCCCAGTTTTTCTCAATTTTGATAGCCTTCCAAGACCTCATTTTCCCATTTTCAAACTCTATTTGACCCCTAGTTATACCTATTTCGACCATATTATCTAGATTTGGGCCAAAATGGTACTATGTGCTTAAGGTATGCAAATTAACTTAAGAAGTTTCATTTTATCTTACTCTTAAGTATTTTCTTAAGCTAACTATTTCTTTATTGAAATTATTAAGTCAACTAATCAAAGTCTTATGCAGATTTGAAGCATCTCTGCCATTTCCTATAGACATCTTGTCATTGCCATTTTCCTACAGACACTCCACAATTTCCTGCAAGTGTGGATTTCCTGCAACTGTCCATATTTCCTACAATGGAATTGACGGTTTGCTATGTTCCACTTAATCTCAGAACAAACAAGAACATGGGTTTTGTGGGGAAATCCACCTCCATGGACAATGTCCTATTGGCTGCTCCATATTTATCATTATAACCACCTAGATCTCCAATCTCCTTCTCATTGGCTGCATGAGGAAAAGCTCCAGTAGATGTAGCGAAATAGTTTGATCCATCCGTTAAGTCATGGATTAGACTCAGAAGAGCTATTTTTTATATTTTGTACCTGTAATAATAGTAAATATTTCAACAAGCAGTTTTTCCTTATTCAGGAAAATCATATGCCTACAACTTGTATAAATACTATTACATTGTATGTGTAAGGGGATTGGTTGGTTGATCAGTGCATCAGATTGTACAAGACTGTGATCTTTTCCATATTAATACAAGTTATATGTTATGCTCATTCTATTGAGTAAGCCTTTTTAATATTGAACGGGTTGTGAGTAAGGGAGGCTACCCTTTACTCACAACTCCATTAGTAGTACTAGCGTATTCTTTCAATTATGTTTATGCAATGATATTGTTGTTGAATAGCTAGTTTTATCTTTGTTGATTCAACAACATATATCAATTGATTTATGGTTAAGATTTATGTGAGTCATTTAATCAGTTTTAATATTTCCATTGTCAAATTGATTTATTTTGGCTGTGTGCTTGATCTTTTATCTTTTTTGATCAACATCAACAATATCAGAGATCTAGAGCAAGTTGAATCCACTCTATAGTCTTTGTTGCCAACTGTTGATGCAGAAAAGAGGCATTAGTGTTGTATATATGTGACCGATTTGATAAGGAAGCACTTGAGGTATCAAGCCTGCATATATTTTTCATGGCATCTTACAAGATTACTTAGCCTTGGTTGATAATTTATGTTGGTAAATTATAAGCCTATAATTTAACTCAACATTTTGGCGTCATTGTCGAGGAGGTGCTAAGGGATGATACTAAAAGTGTTTTCATATGATTTATTCTATTTAATATTTTCAGCACTTGTGGAGTCAAAGTGGTAAGATGTAGGGTAAATCCTACACACCTGCAGAGTTCAGAATTCGACAAAGCCATGTCCTGATTGCTTGGTAAGTAGAAGATTTTGTATTTGTTTTCATAATGGATAAATAGGGTCCAATATTTACAAATTTTTTTTGTGGTGGTGTGAGCACCACTTAATTCACTAATAAACTGGAAATAAAAAGGAAGTCTACAAGAAATAAAGCAACAAAAGAGGAATAATCTGAACAAGAGGTATGTGGTCCTGAAGATAGCTTGGTCTTCTAACCTAAGCAGATTAATACTTCCATAGCAGAATATTTTGTTGAAAAATCTTTTGTTGCTGCCAATTTAGAACCTCCTCTTACAAGGAAGATAGTATCTCTACTCAGTGGTCAACCTGAGAAGGAATTCCTCCTCAATCCTATCTAAGGACATGAATTTCGGACCATTGACTCTAAATAATCTCTAGTTTATAAGGATCCTAATTTCTCTTGGATTGACATGGCTCATGAAGAAGGTACTGGTAATATAGATGGAGGCCACGTTGTAGAGGAACTAGTCACATTTGAATTTTCAATTAGGGAGACCGCTGGAGCTACTCAGATGAAAAATATTCCTCCCTTAGCCTTGCCCAACTTTCATGGTGTTTCTAGTGAAGATCCAGATGCCTTCTTATTCGAAGTTGATGTGTTGTGCAAAAGTTGTGACTATTATTCCAATGCTTAGAAGTTAAAGTTGTTTCCTTGTACATTAAAGGATGCAACTCTTAGGTGGTTTATGGGGTTGGCCTCAAACTCCATTACAACTTGGGATGAAATGAAGAAGGTATTCCTAAAGAAGTACCAAGATTATTACAAAACTAGGGACCTTAGGGAAGAAATTTTTGGCATGAATCAGAAGGAAGAGGAGAACCTTCGGGACTTTATGGAAATATTTCAATATAATCTCCAGACATCTAAGTTCAACTAGTTGAGCAAAAAAACCTTGAGAACAATTTTTCTCAGGCAATCAGACCAGAATATCTGGAGGTTTTGAACATAATGGGAGTAGGTAATGTATCAAATTTGAGCTATTATGTTGTGTGTGAATTGTGTAGACATTATTCATGAGGAAATTCTAAGGTTGGAGGAGGATCAAGAGACACTTCTTCCAGGATTGTCAAATCAGTTGCCAGAGTTGGAGTAACCAGAGCTGAAATGGGTAACTTATTTGAAAATTTTATGACTAATATTCTTAGCACTTTATCTTCACAATTGGATGTTTTGTAGGCTAATAATAAATAAGAGGAATTGTAAAAATCCCTCGCCATATTCTACTCCAAATGTAGGAAGAAACATTCTATAAGGGAATGCCCTGCTGATAGCATAGAGGTATGTCGAATTTATGAAGTTGAGCATTCTACTGATCAATGTCCCTCTCTTCCTGAGATTAAAGCAGCCTATGCAGCAGATAATGATGTTGTCAATGCACTCTATGAAATGGCACCTCAATTACCATGGCAACCACGTCCTCCAGGTATGTCACAATCACATTTTCAATTTCCGTATGCTCATAATCAAATGTGTAATGTTCCAATGCCCTAGCAGCCCTAGCCTCCTCAACAACTTTGGAAGGGGAAATTTTCTTACCCCACTGCACAGAATTTTCCACCTAAGAACTTTTATCCATCATAACCCAGGCTGCAAAAATGGTACAACCATAATAGTAGCAACCTTAGTTGCCTGCCCCACCAAATCAAACTCATCCCACACAACTTCCTGCTCAACTAGTATCTAACCCCAATAATAAAACCATAAAATATGCTCACAATATTGGATTGGTCACTTATCCCACCTTTCCTACTTATTGTATTGCCCCACAGCCTCTGCAGGAAGTTTACATTCCTTTACTGCAGGAATTTCATGTGTCGCTGCAGGAAATCAAACTCTGATCTGGAAAAGTGGTGACACAGTTTAAAAGAATTGAAGAGGTTGTAGGGGAAGACATTATAGAACCACCTGAAGTAGTAAACATACCTAAAGTAGCAAAACAAATCAGTTCAGGATCACAAGAACCTTCCTCATCCCATATGGTCCTACCTTCTATTCCAAAGAGGTTGGAAATGAAAATAAAACAGCCTGAGTTTGGCCTTGTGTCTGAACTAAAAAAATTGTGCATTAAAATCCTGTTACTACAAGTAATTAAGGATATCCCAATTTATGGAAAACCAGTGAGGGAACTATGTACCAATAAGCCAGGAAGACAAAAGAAGGAACTCTCGACAATTGAAGTAGGTGGAAAACTTGCAAGTCTTATATCCACCGGATTTGCTACTGAAAAATATGTAGATCTCACAATCCCTATGGTTACCACCTTTATCAATGGGTATCCAATAAAACCACATTAATTGATTTAGGTGTAGCCATCAATGTGATGACCATAGAGACTTTATCTCACATTGGATCCTTTGAATTACTACCTCCTCCTACCATGTTAGAATTAACAGATAGGTCTAAGGTAAAGCCAGAGGGGGTATTAGAAGATATTGTCATCTCATTGGATTCTTGGGAACACCCCGCACACTTTTATGTTATTCAACCTAAAAATAACTTGGGAGTGATCCTTTGTTCCTAGGGAGGTCATGGTTAGCCACATCAGATGCCTACATAGGGTGTATATCAAGGAATATGACTAGCAGTCATGGGGCTAAAACAAAGCATATCAATTTGTATCCCCCTGCTAAACCCCTCTTAAGATCAGAAATTACACAGTTGGTTGAAGAAGAGGAGCATGATTTAGAATGTACACAACTAGTTTTAACAATAGCCCAAGCCATGATCCTTAAGGAAAACTCAGAAAAAAATCTAAATCGTTATATTTCTAATCCTGATTTTTCACAACATGAAGAAGGGAAGTCTAGTCATAATATAGATAGCGTTACTAACTTGCATAATTCTTATGAGCATAGTACAATGGTTGAATTACATTCAACCCTCTTATCTATATTTCCTTCATATTCAATGACTGAATTTAGAACTAAGGTAGTGGAAATTTTTCCTGAAAAAACTCTTAATATTAATGTTGCCTTCACTCTTGAACAAGAAAAACAATTAATTCATACATTAGAAGGATTTTTAGATACATTTGCATGGGAATATACAGACATGATGGGTATTCACCCAGATACTTGCATTCATCATATTTACATTAGGGGAAGTGCCAAACCCATAAGACAACCACAAAGGAGGATGAACCCCGCTTTAAGAGAAATTGTGAAAAATGAATTGCATAAATTGTTCGATGTAGGGTTCATCTAACCTATTTTAGATAGCTAGTGGGTGTCTTGATTGGTTATTGTCCCTAAAAATAATGGTAAATGGTGAGTGTGTGAATATTAAAGGGAACTAAGCAAATATACATTAAAATACCACTTTCCCTTGCCTTTTATAGACTAAGTGTTGGACACTTTAGCAGGGAAGTTCAGCGGGCAAAATCAAATTAGGATAGCTCTAGAGGACTAAGAGAAGACAAAATTCACATGTCTCTAGGGTACCTATGCATATAAGGTACTTCCATTTGGTTTATGTAACGCACCAGCCACATTTCAAAGGGCGATACTTCGTATTTTCTCTGATCTTTTGCATGATTGTGTAGAGGTATATATGGATGATTTTACAGTAATAAGTGATACTTTTGAATAAGCTTTACATAATATTAGCATATTTCTACAGATATGTAGAGAAACTAATCATTCATTGAGTAATGAAAAGTGTTTTATCATTATGACTAAGGGAATTATGTTGGGACATCATGTTCCTGCTGCAAGAATCAAAGTTGATCTGGCTAAAATTGAAGTAATTATAAAAATGCCCCCACCAACCAATCAAAAGGGAGTGCAAATTTTTCTTGGACATGCGGGCTACTACAGAAGGTTTGTTGATGATTTTACAAAGGTAGCCTCGCCATTGTTTAAATTATTAACTAAAGAATCTGAATTTCATTGGAGTGATGAATGTCAAGTTGCTTTTCATACACTCAAGGAAAATCTTTCTTCAGCTCCTATCTTGAGAGGTCTAGATTGGAAATTTCCCTTTCACATTTCCACTGATGTCTCTGATTCAGCTATAGGAGTAGTATTGGGCCAAAAGGAAAATCTCGTAACCCATGCTATTTATTTTGTTAGTAAAAATTTAACTCCTACAGAGCTGAATTACACCGTAACTAATAAAGAATTCCTTGCTGTAATTTATGCTATTAACAAGTTTAGACATTACATCATTGGTTACAAAGTTTTTGTACATACTGATCATTCTTCTATTCGATATCTCATGAAAAAACCAGTCACTAATGGTAGGATTACTAGGTGGTTGTTTCTTTTGTAGGAATTTGACATCATGGTATTGGATAGGCTAGGAAAAGAAAATCAGGTAGCTGATTTCCTATCTAGTCTTAACCATGTAGTTGAGGATGTTTGTGTTAATGATAACATACCCAATGAAAATATGTTTGCTATCTCTATTAAAAAACTTGGTTTGCAGATATGGCCAACTACCTTGCTGCAGGAAAGTTACCCCTCTTATTTTCATCTAGTTAGAAGAAAAGAATTAATAGGAAAAGTGCTAATTACTCTTGGATAATAGGAGACCTCTTTTTCACTGGACCCGATTTGATTATTTGCAGGTGCGTCATTGAGGACGAGATGTATGATATCTTGAGAGCTTGTCATGATGAACCTTGTGGAGGTCACTTTGCAGATAAGCAGAAAACCTATAAGATCCTCCACTCAGGTTATTATTGGCCAAGTATTTTTAAAGATGCAAGGGAGTATGTCTGGAAGACTGATGGCTGCCAGAGAATAGTGCAAATTGTTCAACCAGATGAAATGCCCTTGCGACCACAAGTTCTCATAGAACCATTTGAGAGGTGGGCTCTTGATTTTGTAGGTACCATCAATCCTATTTCCAAAGGTAAGAAGTATATTTTAGTTTGTATTGATTATGTGACGAAGTGGGTGGAAGAAAGAGCACTACTTGGAGAAACAGAGAAAGCAGTGGTAGAATTTCTTTTTTCTGATATTTTTGTAAGATTTGGGGTACCTAGGGAGATAGTTACTGATTAGGGTACTCAGTTTGTGTCAAGTTTTAGAAGGATTAAAGCATCATTACCTTTCACTTTAAGCATCCTATCACCAACTATACCTTATTGATCTTACCTCTCAACAATCCAATCCTTTGATGACGATTTCCACTGTCTTTGAAATGATACCCCACCTTAGAATTACATAATTTATGTATACATTAAACATGATTACATAATTCGTGATCTTAACCAATAATAAATTATCAATACTTTATCGAATTAATTTTAAGCTAATGTTCTCTCTGTATTTTCAAGAAACCATTGATGTGCTGTAGGAATTGCTTTGTCTACACAATTGCTGAATGTTTTGTAGGAAATTATTTTTTAGAAAACAAACCGATTTATTCCCCTTTTTGTACAGTTCATTTCAAATGAATGAAAGTGATGATGTCAAATGTGCAATGAGCTCATTGGATTACCAGCCATTAAGGTCAATTGTTAACCAATGTGAGGCTCATCACCATTAATGGGAGTGAGGACCAAGGTACTGTGATGCATCCTAGTAGGATGTAGCAGTCAAGTAGCCATGATGATTCCCCATTTTTACTCGCGATATAGCCTGTCATTAAGGCATACAAGCTTCAAGGCATCATGAGGCTCTTGATCTTTGACCCATATAATTTACTGATGTCGATGGGCCAAGATTGTTGGAAGGAGGGGCTTAAGGAATCCCACATCAATCCAACATGAGCAATCCAAAGATTAGTTGAAAAATAAAATTTATTCTGAGGATGAAAAAGAATCTACTTTCCTGTTATTTTAATGAGCCCAAGACAGTTCATGCTCACCAACTTTCAATTTTAAAGAGTTTGATATACTGAAAAAGAAGAATCCTCTGTACCCTTTGTGGAAACGTGTGACCATGACTGTTACGTCATAAATGGAGGTCCATGTCCACCTAACATAACTCTAACACATCCTTTGATGATATTTCTAATATCCATTCCACATGTTGGATCATGATGTTAACCATGATCAATACCATCATCCTTTTTTAAAAACAATTGCCATACTTCCCTAATATTTCCAAAATTAAAATCTCGCTGTAGAGTTTTTGCAAACGCTTGGAGGTGTCATTTTGAGCTAAATTAGCTCTTTTTCTTCTGCTCCTAACCATTTCTAAACTACGTGCCCCTGTTCAGTTGGAACCACAAGACTATGCACTATTAGATGCCAAGCTTAGAAGCAAAGCTAGGCTAGAAGAGGCAAGGTGGTTGCCCCTGTTTCAGAAATTCTGTGGGCACAATTCGAAACTGACAAAATCCTTTTCTCTTAACCTTAATAGAGACAAAGTGCAGGTGGGAAATTTCCAATTTCGATTGATAGAGGAGATGGTGGCTCATGCCTGCAGTATTCCACAGGAGAGAGAACGTTGGTTTAAAATTCAATGGTTTGAAAAAGGAATATGTGCACCCTTCCTCTAGAAAGAACACACAAACCCCGATTGGAGTAGAGGAATCCTGTAAGAATGCCTCCGGATTAAGTATCGACACATGATATTTCTCATACAAAAATATATAACTTGAAAAGGTTGTTTCCATCTAGCATTTCTATTTCATATTCACCTTCTCAGGAACTTATGAGATATGCCTTTAAATTTTCCTTATTTCTTAATGATGTCTTTAATGAAAATGTCCACTGCTGCTAAAGACAAAGCAACCCACATGGAAGAAAACCTCTATCACCATGCGTTAATAAGAATTATCCTGACTGAGGTTCTGAAGAAGAAAAATAAAATGCGGGATGATTTACTGTCAGAAAATCATTTCGTGTAAGATGAGAAGGACTCTAGTCCTTCTAAAGTTAAGGAAGAAAAATCAGATGAAAAGCCAAGGAAAAATACACGAACTTGAGGTCTACATATAAAGGAGAATCAAAAGGATGAAGAGGTAGTGGTGACTAGAGAACTCATAAGTAAGAAGCCTAAATTGAAAAACTATTCTACCTCTACTAAAAGAGTTACAAGGGACCAAGTTACAAATCTGGCCACAAAGGAAATAGCAGTAGAAGGAACATCACCAAGAAGACCTAATAAGGAGGAAAAAAAGCCCCAGAGTTTTGAAAAATGAAAAGAGAAGGTGGTATCGACCAAATTTATTGACAGAAAAGCAGTATCCTTCCAAAATCCTCCGGTATAGGAAAGTGGAGATAAGACAGTAGAAGACCACCAAGGGAAGGAGGAGTGTAGATTTCCTCAATCCTCCCCTGGACGACATGAGGTAGAGGTAACTCTCAGAAAAAATGTTGTCGATAGGAATTCGAAGGAATCATCCATGAGCTTACTATGTCAGAGCGAGCTCTATGGAAGGAGAATGAAACTTTGAAACAAAACATCTTACGCATGCAAAAAAAGCACAATGAATAGCATCAGAAGGTAGCCCAAATCATGAAGAAGAAACAAAACTAGATTGACCACCTAAAGAAGGAGAGTGAAACATATAGAAGCCAGATTCAGGCTGAATCTAGCAGGGCCCAATTGGACCATTTAGCTGCAGTAGCTGCAAAATAGGGCAAGGATTGATCTTTTTCTTTAGAGGCTGCATAATTTTGCTTGCATAAGGGACATGCAAGAAGTTAGGCATCGGGGAATGTTGAGTCCTAGTTTTGCTCAATTTTGACAGCCTTCCAAGACCTTGTTTTCCCTTTTCCAAACTCTATTTGACCCCTAGTTATACCTATTTTGACCATATTATCTAGATTTTGGCCAAAAGGGTACTATCTGCTTAAGGTATGCAAATTAAATTAAAAAGTGGCATTTTATCTTACTCTTAAGTAGTTCCTTAAGCTAATTTTTTCTTTATTGAAATTATCGAGTCAACCAATCAAAGTCTTTTGCAGATTTGAAGCAGCTCTACTATTTCCTGTAGACACCTTGTGGTCGCCGTTTTCCTGCAAATGCTCTGCAATTTCTTGCAGGTGTGGATTTCCTGCAACTGTCTAGATTTCCTGCAACAGAATCGGTGGTTTTCTATGTTCCACTTAATCTCATAACAAACGAGAACATGGATTTTGTGGGGAAATCCACCTACAAGGACATTGTCCTATTGGTTTCTCCAGATTTATCATCAAAACCACCCATATCTCCAATCTCCTTCACGTTGGCCACATGAGGAGAAGCTCCAACACATGTAGCAAAATAGTTTGATCCATGCTTTAAGTCATGGATCAGACTCAAAAGAGTTATTTTCTGATATTTTGTACCTGTAATAATAGTAAATAGTTCAGCAAGTAGTTTTTCCTTATTCAAGGAAATCATATGCCCGCAACTTGTATAAATACTATTACATTGTATGTGTAAGGGGATTGTTCGGTTGATCAGCACATCAGATTGTAAAATACTTTGGTCTTTTCCATATTAATACAAGTTATATGTTATATTCATTCTATTAAGTAAACCCTTTTAATATTGAATGGGTTGTGACTAAGGGAGGGCCCCCTTCACTCACAAATCCATTAGTAGTACTAGTGTATTCTTTTAATTATGTTTATGCAATGATATTGTTGTTTCATAGCTAGTGTTCTCTTTTCTGATTCAGAACCATATATCAATTGATTTATGGTTAAGATTTATGTATTTCATTTAATCAGCTCTAATCTTTCCATTGTCAAATTTAATTCTTTTGGTTGTGTGTTTGATCTTTTATCTTTTTTGATCGACATTAGCAATATCAGTGTTCTAGATGGAGGTGAATCCACTCTATAGCCTTTTCTACCAAGTGCTGATTCAGAAAAGAGGCATTAGTGTTTTGTATACGTGACTGATTTGATTAGGAAGCACTTGAGGTATCAGGCCTGCATATATTTTGCATGACATCTCACAAGTTTACTTACCCTTGGTTGATAATTTATGTTGGTAAATTATGTCTTCAATTTAACTCAACAATACCAATCCCACCTTAAAAGGGTTGTGGCAAGTTGAGTTGTAGACAGCTCTATTGTAGATGTGTTGGACCTAGGGGAGGCTTTCATCCCATGTGGAGGATGTGCACAATCATCCTATTGATGAGCTATATCTATATCTAGTCATCAGTTTGGGGGTGGAAGGTCATTGACTTAGTGAGCTTGGTATCCAACAATGAAAATAACCCGTGTTGCCCCTGGATTCCCAAAAAACGTCGTTTAGGGCCTCAAAACGACTCCAGAAGTTCGGGACCCGAAAAACTGCTAAAAATAGTAAGTTGTGCTACAATTAAGGAAACTGAAAATGCTGAGAAAGACCATGGTGGGGGTCCAGGTGGACTTGGCAGGTGGCCACCAATATCCACCTAGATCATTCCTCCCCCCTTAGGAAGCAATGGTCCCCATTGCGTTGAGCTCCTCCATGAGATGAGGAAACTTATGCTGAACCTGTTCCCTGGTGAACCACTTGCCCTGCTAAAGGAGTTGGCCTGCTTTGACAACTCGATACAGATGGATATTCTGTTGGCGAGTGTTCTTAATCTGTGTGTCCATGATCCGATAAGTTGCAGCTTGTTCCATGCAATCTGGATTTAATTCTGTGGGTTGGAGCTGTTCTGCAATGTCGGATGTGTCTAGCAATGGTGGAAAGTATGGCCGAAGCGGTCCACATTGAACACTGGGTGCAGGCCCAGGAATGGGGGAATGCTGAGCTCAAATGTATTGTCTCCCATAGCCTTAGTAATGGTGTAAGGACCATATCGGAGTGGTCTCAATTTCTGATAGGCTCCAGTAAGGAGTTCCTTTTGCAAATGCAACCAGACTTTGTCGCCCACATGAAACTTGTGTGGCACCCGATGTTGATCATGTCGCTGCTTGTACTTGGCATTTGATTTCTCAAGAATGTCATGGACCTGCTGGCGAATATGTTGGATGCGCTCAATGAAGCTGGTGGCCTTATCTGTTTCGGACTGGACATGAGCTGAATTCATGTGAGTAGCTGCAAGTGGCATGGCCACATCAATGGGGCATAGTGGCTGGAATCCCAAACCCACCTGAAAAGGGCTATGGCCAGTGGAGCTGTGAAGAGCTCGGTTGTAGCTGTGCTGAACATAGGGGAGGCTCTCGTCCCATGTGCGTGGATGCTTTGAGTTATACATGCGCAGAATGTGCACAATCATCCTATTGACAACCTCTGTCTGGCCATCAGTTTGAGGATGGAAGGCTGTGGACTTCGTGAGTTTGGTGTCCAGCATTGACCAGAGACTGGACCAAAATGTGCTGAGAAACCGACTGTCCCGATCTGAGATGATAGACTGTGGGATCCCAAAGTGCACCCACACTCGTTCGAAGAAGAGTTTAGCAGTGGCTTCTGCTGTGATCTTCTTCTTGCAGGCCATCATAATGGCCATCTTTGAGAACCGGTCGACGACCACAAAAACACAGTCATTTCCATGCTTAGTGGAAGGAAGGCCTGACATGTAATCCATGGAGATGGATTCCCAAGGTCAGCTAGGGGTAGGCAACGGGGTATAGAGGCCTTGCTTCTTAATGGTCAGTTTGGAAATGGCGCAGGCAGTACATGATTGGATGTACTTCCCAACATCATGTCGAAGATTCGGCCAATAGAAATAATTTTGCAGTACTGCCACTGTTTTCTCGACCCCGAAATGCCCAGCAGCCCGACTATAGTGTGCTTCCCAAATCATCTTGGCACGCTCGCTTGAAGGAACACAGAGGTGACCGAGGTGGCATAATAGGGCATCCTGGAGGTGAAAATCTGCAACCTGCCGACCCTCCAAGAGTGTCTGGTATGTGTGGCCGAATTCTGGGTCGCCTTTGTAGAGAAGTGGCCAATCAGAAGTCTCGTGCCCGCAAGAGTTGAGCACGGTGGTTAGCGCCATGATCGGTGGTCGACTGAGGCAATCTGCAACATTATTGGTGCTGCCCTTTTTATACTTGATATTCAAGTGAAACTGTTTCAGGTATGTAGACCACTTCTGATGGCGATCATTCTGCAATTTCCCTTGGGTCTGTATGAACTGTAGAGGTCGGTGGTCTGTGTGGATGACCGTTTCCTTCCCCAAAATGTAATGCTTCCATTGTCGGCAGGCCTGTACAATGGAATACATCTCTTTATCATAAGTGGGGTACTTTCGGACTGTGTCTAAAAGTGTTTCACTGTGATATGCCACTCGATGTCCATGTTGAGTAAGGACTGCCCCAATAGCATAGTCAGAGGCATCTGTCTCGACCCTCAAATGGTTGTTGTAAATCTGGTAATGCGAGCACTGGTGCCGTGCAGAGGCGATCCTTCAACTCCCTGA